>NMRB01004974.1:13628-27252 GCA_002633025.1 Notospermus geniculatus
GATTTGCGCGACAACATACAATGTAGTAAAGCGGTACAAAGCTTGGCCATTTTCAACTCTTTCAGTTGTGGCGTTGTCTGCTTCTTCTGGTGCTTATCTCACTTGTCATCTTCCAATTGACTGCCAGTTTTCCCTGACCCATCTTATCATAGTGAATCCATGTTGTATTTGTCTGTTTCACATAGTGAGTAGGGTGACTCTTTGCAGGATGAGATGAAGAAGACAAAGATTGGTGAAGATGGTGAAAAGCCAGCAGAGGATGGAGAGAAGAAAGAAGAGAATGAAGCAGAAAAGAAGGAAGACGAAGGTAAGAATACAGAATTTCGTTCTAGTTCATTGATGTACATTTAGCTTAATACTTGATAACAACTGGAAAACCAAGTATAGACATGTTTCCATTTCATTCCTGGAGTGACCAGAATTGGACAGCTGGAAATGATTCTGTTGGCTCACTCTAATCTCTTTCTTCTCAGAAAACTGCACTGGTATTCCGTTCTTCTGGTTGACGGTTTTCAAAAATGTTGAAATGTTGGCTGACATGATCCAAGAACACGACGAACCTATTATTAAACATTTGCAAGATGTTCAAGTCAAGTATCATGAAAAGGACCCATACGTGAGTATGTTCACACTGGAATACAGAATTTCATGCTCCATTTGACGTTACTGCTCTTAGCATTTTGTGTCATTTATGTGTTCTTGTATGTAATACATTACTAACTTCTTGCAGGGATTTACTCTGGAGTTCTACTTCGCATCAAATGACTACTTCACGAATAACGTCTTAACCAAGGAGTATACTCTAAGAATGCAACCTGATGAGTCGGATCCTTTCTCTTTCGAAGGCCCAGAAATCATTAAATGTAAAGGGTGGGTACCTGATGCAAGTTGGATGAAACGATAATGACTTCATACTTATCTTCTATTTGAGATTTTTGAGATTTTTCAATGTACTTTCCTTTGGCATGGTTATTGAATCCAAACTTTGGAAAGATAGCTGTCCTTGGGCAAATGTACTTCATGATAACCATGGAAAACAAGGTCATGTCCGACTTGATTCATGGCTAGTCTCCACATATCTTGAATTTCAGGTGTACTATTGATTGGAAGAAGGGTAAAAATGTAACTGTGAAGACTGTTAAAAAGAAACAAAAACACAAAAACAGTGGTAATAGACGAATCATAACCCAGCAAGTGCAAGAGGATTCATTCTTCAACTTCTTCAACCCACCAAAAGGTGAGAGAAATTTGCTGAGTTTTCCATATTCTCGTGTTTTTTGAAGTGTCAAGATCAGTTTGGAAGTCCCATGTGCTTTGACTCATTATAAGCCGTGAGCTCTGACTTTATTCATCACTGGTTCTGTAGGCAATGTTTGTCAACAGGGCAGGGCGATTTGTGTGTGATGTAGGAGGGAGCCAGAGCCCTTGCTAGAAAACGACGATGTCAAAGAGTCACCCTCTCTTGTCGCATGAGTACGAGGTCTGAACAGACATCCCAAGACCTAAGATTAGAGGTGTGTAAAAGGAGAGTGTGAATGAAAACATGTTTTGTTTGTATAATTTCAGAATCTGAAGGTGATGAAGAAGCTGACGAGGACAACGAAGCTATCCTTACCGCTGACTTTGAAATCGGTCACTTCATCAGAGAAAGGATCGTACCACGTGCTGTTCTGTATTTCACTGGAGAAGCTCTCGATGATGAGGATGAGGTAAAATATTGACATCAGAGGTGGTGGTAACCGTTTCGGTCGTGCTGTGGCGACTGCTTTCAGTAGTTGTTATTCAATTTTTCCAATCATCGCGTCCACTTGTGTGTATTAGTTTTATATTTTCAACCTCGTCCCTACTAAACTCTCCTTCTGTTCCAGTTCGAAGAGGAAGAAGGAGATGATGATGACGCTGACGAAGATGGAGAAGAAGACGATGACCCTGATTACAGACCTGGCGTAAGTATATGCGGGCATGGCCATGCAATCAAGCTGGACAAGAAAAGCACAATATGGGTGTGCTGGGGACTTGTTCTCCATGTTCGAAACATCTATTTACATGTAGGGATGAAAATGCAAATTGGTTTTTCACCCCCTCGTATACGTATCCTCATCTCACCTGCAAGGCTGTGGTGCTGTCTCACTTGTACATTTCTCGTGTTATTTTGCTGTAGCACTTCATGTATGCTATCTGTGTGTTCTGTCTCTTTGTTCTTCATGTCGATTGCATCTTTTGTTGCTCTGTATCAACCGTAACTGGAGAAATGCCATTGCGGTCTTGAGCATCAACTCCAATAACGACCTTGAAACTGTTTCAGCCTAGCAGAGGTCGGAGAAACCGTCATCGTGGAGGTGGGCCATGTGGATTCCATGATTTTCATGGTTTCCCCGATCATTGGGGTTGTTGTCATGGCTGCCACTAATCTCACTTAGAAAAATAATGAAGGTATACGCAACATCAGTTTTGTAGGATATGGAGGGGTTTAGTTTGTAGTCTTTCCCCTTATACCCCTTTATCATCCAATTTGAATTATGCCCTTTTTCACCTTTTCGTATGTCCTCATTGGTTAGTCTGGTCAGCATGAACCCCTTGTGTCTGAAGTCCTAGTTTATACCTCTTTACTGCCAAAACTGATTGTGATGTTAAACACGAAGTTGTGATGTCTCAGTCATTATTTGCACCTCTTGTGCTGCCTTGAGGCAGAGTAAGTGTCTGAATGAATACACCCGACTTCACTTTCATCACTAGATATTTGTACTGTTAAAGAATCAGATGACACGGGTATAAGGTCTGTATGCTGTGAGAGGAATTTGGGTACGTTTTGTGGCATATCCTTTGATAATATCATTGGCATTTTGGTTGACTGGTCGAGAACGAATTTGTGTTCTATGAAGATTGATTTTGTCCATTAGTTTTTTTGCCTTGCTACTTGCATTTATGAAAATAAACATTTATGTACAAAACTTATACTCTGTTTGCTAAGATTTCAAATTACTTTTCAACTTATGAAGTATGATATATTTTGCACGTCTTTCTTTAGGGACCTCGTGGGGGAGCTGGCAGTAGGTAGGCCTATAAACCCATTCGGTGTCCTGAGTGTCGTTGGTACACCCAATATCAGTCCAAGGCTTTCTCTCCATCTGTCCTCATACCATTGGATAAGGGTTACCTCTTCAGATTTGTTTAATTCAGCATTTATTTCAGGGTTTCCTTGTTTTTATTTCATGAATAAAGCTATGGTGTGTGAAGTAAATTCTGTGGTGTTTGTTTATTGCCTTTATTTCTGTGTTCATCATTGACGTATTATCTCTCTTCCTACATTGTGTAAATCGCCCATTGTTTTTTATTTCCATGACAAATTATGTTTTGCCTTTCTTGCCATTTACTCTGTCATATGGTATTTTGACTTCATTTATTTCAAGAAGATTTCTTTATGTCGTCACATTGCAACTGCGAAACATGCATGTATCGTGTGTACATGTAATCTGATGAGCCAATTTAGAGCTCACGGTTCTCAATATTTTAGAAAAATAATTCAAAGGTTGTGCATGCACCCTTCTGTAGTGAAAACTGAAAGTTGTTAGATTCTTAATCCCTGTTTAGATTGGTGATGTTCTGAGGTATTCAAAGCAGTAGATGATGGCATCATTCTTTTATGTAAAACAATCACTATGCGAGACTGGACTAATCTGGTGTGTTTTCTCCTGTCCTTCCACACCCCATCATTTATGCAGATTTTCATTGTTTTTCAGGGGGAAAAAGACAAACCTCAAGAGTGCAAACAGCAATAATTAAACCCCTGCCATAGACGAGAAAGATCAGTTGCAGACCAGATTCATATGTCGCTCCAAGTCTCCTGAGATATCCCGCGTCTTTCCTCTGACGTTGCGAGACCAGACATTAGGTGGAAGCTCTCTAGTCAATAGAGGTGCATAAATTATGAAACGTTGTTGTGTAGATATTGAGAGTGGGGCCAATATTTTATTTTTATACGAGAAGGGAGTGTTGAGTGTAGGTTGCAGACATTGTCAGAAACTTGTTCATTCTGGAGTATCCCAAGATGGTCAGTTTTGTGTACTCTTCTGACAACCAGGTCACATCTCCTTACGACAGGCCAAGATCACGACTTGCTTGCTGTTGGAGAGAGATGTCATGTGAGTGGAAGTTTGACCATTTGAACTGAACCGGCCGACATTCAGCTGTTACGGTCCCTGCTGTGTAATGCGCTGTAATACATCTCGCAGTTGTTTGCCTCCGTGGTCCAGTGTTACATTGGAGTCCCTGTTGGGGATGGGTGACCTCATGAGTGCATGTTGCTAAAGGCCAGGGTACCTGGCAACACATGTTGCTGTGGCTGTGGGAAACGGTTTCGCCCCTCTTGAGTCTCACCAGTAAAGCTTGTTACGGTGATGCGTCAGTAGTCATGATGGCAGTTTTTTCTGCCTGACTCACCCTTGCAGTAAAGCATAGTTCCGTCATACTGGTTCTCTCAAAGGCTTGGCGTCCAGAATGAACTACGTTTTCCTGACAATGTCCTACATTAGCTCCACTGTAAGTGATCTCAGGACTGTTGCCAGGATTGAACTGGTGTGGACAGTTGCTGTCATTGTCAAATCCTACATGGCCCGCTGGCGTACGTACGACTCCCACGGGTGGTATGTCCGGATCTGACTTCACTGCCGGGTGGGGCGTGGTTCTACTTGGGTTTGCCAGGATCTAACTGGCATGTGGAGGAGTGGATATTTGGGTAGTTGCTAATCATAGTCCTGGAAGTGGGATTCCGAAGGGCATTTTCAGCATAATCTTGGCCCAGAAATATCCTGAAATTATCTTGCATTTCAGAATAACATGAGACAAATGACATGACTCACTTGAAAGGTCTCTGGTGCCATTCTACAAAAAGTGCTAGAATGTCTTATAAAAATTGAGCAAATTCAACTTCTGGACTTCATGATTTTTGTCACCCAAATCCCTCTGGACCAATCAGACCTTTTACAAGTGTCTGGGATCAATAAAGGGCTTTTACAATGTGATTTGAACCATCGCATTATGCCAATGACATCGAACAAAGATGTCCACGTTGCTGCAGCTGTTAAAAAATGTGATATTAAAAACAAGCCCTCTCAAAGGTATTTTGATAATGTGTTGTTTGATTCCATTAATGAACCCACGAACCCCAAGTTTTGTATGGGATTTTATTGCGGTTCAGCGTGATATTATTAAAGCCATGGTGATGAATTTTATCATCGCCGACAACAAAATGGCGCCAATCAGGATTGAACTGGTTTGAAATGCTGTTTTGTGATCTTCCACGAGAGTTAGTCAGCTGTGTCTTTGATAAGAGCGAACGACATTCAGAATGCATTTATTCTTGTAGTGTTCACAGTCGCAGGTCTTCACAGAAATGATTGGAAAGAGAGGTACAGAGACCAGAATTCTACACTGTCTTTGACAGTGGAAAGCTGAGTGTCACGGACACTGTTCACAGCCACTGAATTATTTCTGTCTTGGTCGACCTCCCATCTGTGCCACTGCACAAGAACTGAAAACCTGCTTCTTTTTCTATACAAAATTTGTCATGTTCTGAGAACAAGAAATGTGTACATAAATGAATCATTTAAGTTAAACCAAACGAACAGTTTTGTGCTGGTCTTTCTGATAAAGGCAAAGTTCCAATGTGGACTTGGTGTTGCCTCGGACTTATTCCAAGTTGTCCTATCTTTGGTAACATCAGCACCCATCTAGTTTTATTCCATCTGTGCCATGCTTCTTGCTTTTAGTGCCTATGGCTTCTTCGAATACCATCTCGATGCCATCATGTCACCTCGGTACTGAAATCGAGGGGTGTGGCACGCAAACTGAATGCGTGTGCGAGTTAGGCCAACGTGGATTTAGTCCCATTGTTAATAGGACCCTTGTATGATTATAGTATGCTGAACGACTTTATAGTTTCTATGAACTTGTCCATGTTTTTTTCCAGTTCATATTTTTGTGATATTTTTTTCTTTTCGATCGTTTTGCTTTAGTACCATGTGACTGTAACCATGCCGTCATCTGCAGATGCTGATGAGAATGCACGTCTGTCTTCAGTAATTGTACTATTTCATCAGCTAAACGTTCAAAGGAAAACGAGGACCTCTTTGCTGACCTCATAAATAGAAATTCGATACCTATGTCCATTTCACACTTGTCTTGTTCTTTTCTGTTCAGCTTAGCTACATGTACATTGTATTGTCGAGTCATCACAGCTCGACTTACGTTTTCTGCTAGCTTGGATAGAATCACCACCGCTAGACTTTTTTCTGGCTTTGTTAACATCCCCGAATAACCACTTCTAGACTTCGTTTTTGATTTAATTTCTCTTTCATTTCAATTGTGATGGGTTTATTTCTGTTTTTGATGTTTTCCCCGACTCGGTCATGCATTCTTTTGTCAAGTTTGCTGACCTTTTCCTGCTTTCTGCCATACACGGAGCTAAGAAGATGGAAGATTTCTATTATAGTATGTGCTCTTGTGTGTGCTGTGAATACATACCTCTGAGTTTTTACATAGTTGCTGAAAATGGTACCAAATAATGAACTAAATTTTCAGCCCAACTGTTATTTTGTTTAGATCCCCCCTCGCTTAGCTCTCAGTGCCTTTCTTTGAATATGTGCTCACTGCTTTTGTAATTAGGATTCAAGTCCAATTGTCCGATTCCACCCTATTCAAGGTGCTAATCAGAACAAGAGTCCTTTAGCTGTCCTTACTTTTAAACTGGCTTCATAACTTACCCAGTCTTCACTTAAATTTCAATGAGTGGACGGACACCTCCCCATAGACCGCATGTCATCATTTTGCCAAATATGTATTTATTACGCTTGCGTAAGCTGAGAAATTCAACCAACTTCCGAGTTGTAGGTTGTTCATCTGTTTCTTCCACACTCACATCTTGCAGTCTTGTGAGGTGGAAAGTTTTTGAAGTGTTTGACCATGGTCTTCAGTCTAATGCCATTTTGTCTCGCAGTGAGTCATAAAACGGAGTGTCACTGATGATGCCTACAGTGTACATGAACACTGTACAAGGCTCAATAAGCCAATCCAGTACATCTTGCCGCGTTCATGTCCCGTGTTTCTTGTATTAGATTTGAAAATTGGAAAACGAGTTACAATCTAGGTTGTTGCTAACACCAATGCCATGTGTGTATCAATGCACTGCTGCACCCTGCGTTAACAGCAAATCTATGTCCTCGATCACCTGGTTGATGCATGGAAGGCTCATCCATAGTGCTGCAGGCGGAAGAAAGGGTTCACAACCAACTTTGGAAAACATTGAAAACTTTGGAAAACATTTCCACCTGTATTCTGGAATTGCATTGTTAGTGCTTTGGTGTAAAGTGTATTTTCTGTTTTGAAATGACATTGTTGGAAACACTTCACTGTGGATAGAATACAACTATTTCCAATGAATAGACTCTTGTTATTTTCTTTCCTCACCTTCCTAAAGAGCTGAAGTTGGCAGAATTGTTTGTCTCCGTTGTCTGAACTCAATTCATATTCGTGGTCAGAATGAATAGAATTTCAGACAAGTAGGACTTCAGATATGGCTGCCAGGAAGGCATTTTCCAATATGGCTGCCTGGCAGCCATGTTTGACCCTACATAAACTAATGTACATGTATGTAGCTAGGATGTTTTGACCTGATACATGTGATACATCCATATCTCCATGCATGCAACAGATTCCCATCAGATCAGGCTTCAAATATGGCCACCAGTCAGCCATCTTAAAAACTGGGCATGAACAGTAACACGTGTTCTAATTGGCTGTGAATCAAGGTACCGGGTACCCTCTATGAGCACAGCAACGGTACCCTCTATGAGCACAGCAAGGGTCATCTTGACCCATATCGCATATAAAATTTCAGCAGCTAGAATGTTACAACGTGGGGTTGTGTGTATTTAGGTATCCTGTTAATGTATAGGAAATTTGACCCGATCAAACCAACTTCAAATATGGTCGGCAGTCGGCTATCTTGAAAACTGGACTTTACCCATAGGGCATGAATGATAGCAGCCAGTACAATCGGTCCTATCATCGGGTCTTTAGGTATGGCCCCAGGTGGCCATACAAGAAGGTGAACATTGATTGCATGGACACACATACCGGTAGTGCTCCAATTCCTAAAGAACAACGAATAGACCTTGTTACACTATAAGATCTTGCTTTATTTGTATAAAATATAGCATAGTAACTGTGTTTACACTACAAAGGTTACTGCTACATAAATTGACAAATGGTTTTATACATCAAGAAAACCTGAAGTTTTACATGTAGGCTCTTGCTTGCCCTCTTAAATCTCTCTCATGATTGAGAAACTCGTACACCTGATGTCTGTGTGGCAGAGTGGCCTACTTTCCTCACTACTACCCAGCTGACTGGCCAATTAGGCCTACAAACATCGTTTTGACTTTTGTTCACTGACATGTATAGAGAAAGCTGTTTGTTGGTTCTCTCTGTTTTGGTCACAATGTACAAGGACGACAAGAACTTTCATATTACATGTGACATGCATCTTTACACACACAACTAGTCCTTGATATGAGGAGAAAGCCATGCAAGTTAAGCCTATGACTGCAGAAGTGTTGTTTTGAAATAAGATATATGTATAGCAAAGACAATAATTCATTCAGATCAATTACTGATTTTGATGCAATAAATGGGCACAATATGGTGCCTGAAATTTGGAAATGTTTAGATCTACTGTGAATGTAGAGATAATATTTAGGCACATGAATTCGTCTGGTCATTCTTTCAAAACATACACTTCAAATGGGTGTTATTCTGTATTAAACGGTGAATTTCATGAATGCAGATACATGTAGTTACATGTAGCTCTTGAATGCAATATAATACAAGCATATAAACATGGCAACAAGATACATGTACATTTTGGACAAACATTATATAAATGTACATTTGTACATATGTATGATATAAATATTCCTTGAATGTACATCTACATGTACGACAAGGCCTTCGTATCTCGGTCCTGAAACAACGGACATCAAACTCAACTTCGGATAATCTTATATTCAACAATTCTTTATAGCTGCAGTTAGTATTGTTTATAAGTCACATTTCTAAACATTTCTAGAAATACATTGTATACATTTGCATTGTAGGAAAGTGTAATTTTGTGCAATGAATGCATTGTGGAAAAGTGTGCATGTAGTTGTGAGCAACTAACACACTCAAGATGGATAATGATTCGCCGACAATCAATTTCACGAACCACTGGCCTCTGTACACCATTAGTCAAAGTAAATGCACACCTACAGTATCTACATGTCTTCATGCTTCTAGCATTCAGTGGTGCACTGTAACTTTGCCGTGCACTAGCCTACCATTAGAATAGATTCTACTGATGACGGCATTCTTGACAATCTGTTTGTGCTTCACAGGAACATGGAGAAGTGTCAGGTATTTACTTTTGGCTTAGGCTGTACATTTGTACTGTACTCTGAGTCTATGTCACCATTCAGGGACTCCTTTTTGGCACCAAATTCAAATGCAGAAATTTTGATTACTTATCTGAGTCTGAAAGACTGGTTGCACCAGAATCTTTTGTTGCAATCAAAGAATGATAAGGTGTTGTTCATTGGCCTCAGGCTCCAAACTTGCCTTATCCCACTTAACACTTGACAGCAGCAGGTCTGACCACACAATACCCTGCACCGAAGACAAAAAAACAGGGTAGTCAGCCAAGTCCAACTCGTTATTCAACTCTCTTCAGTCTTTTACAGCGCTGCCGGGCACCACTGGTTTCCTCCTGCTGTACATTTATTCGCCCAATACTGTCTATAGAGAGCTGATAATGCAGCAATCATTGCTGCTTGGCTCAGAACTCAATATTTTTCCTAAAAACTATTTTTTTTAAATTGTTCACAAAATTATATCCTGAACTTATGCATTATCCCATAATTTGAATAGAAATACATGTAGTCGGCAGTGACGTGTGTGACCTAATTGCAAACAACTTATCTGCGATGGGCAGTAACTGAGTCGGTCATAAGCGACACAACACAGCATCAAATCAAAAATAGATAAAGGTCTTTATCTATTTTTGACAGCATGCACATCACCAGTCACATGATATGATCATCAAATGAAAGCAATAACCCTGATTGGTCGAATTTATCAGCAATCAGGCTCAACCAATCAAATAATTCTTTACAAACAGAATGAAAATGGGTATTTTCTGCACTGGAAGTATTTTCTGCACTGGAAGTCTGATGAAATTACCAACTGAATGCCAAAAGTAGTGTTTGTTTCACACATTCTCTATCCATCAGTGTTTCATTGCTACATATAAAGATGCCTCTCCACATGAGTCTTCAAGCACGAGTTGGCTCTCTACGGGCAACTCAACCATAGAAATCTATGGGCACTCATTGGTGTCACTGGTTTGGCATGAAAAAACTCTCATGTGGGGCAACGCCTTTAGTTATTAACATGTACAGACACTTGTTACGATTATCAATATTGTATAATACAGGTGAANTGACGGCATTCTTGACAATCTGTTTGTGCTTCACAGGAACATGGAGAAGTGTCAGGTATTTACTTTTGGCTTAGGCTGTACATTTGTACTGTACTCTATCTGAGTCTATGTCACCATTCAGGGACTCCTTTTTGGCACCAAATTCAAATGCAGAAATTTTGATTACTTATCTGAGTCTGAAAGACTGGTTGCACCAGAATCTTTTGTTGCAATCAAAGAATAAGGTGTTGTTCATTGGCCTCAGGCTCCAAACTTGCCTTATCCCACTTAACACTTGACAGCAGCAGGTCCACACAATACCCTGCATCGAAGACAAAAAACAGGGTAGTCAGCCAAGTCCAACTCGTTATTCAACTCTCTTCAGTCTTTTACAGCGGGCACCACTGGTTTCCTCCTGCTGTACATTTATTCGCCCAATACTGTCTATAGAGAGCTGATAATGCAGCAATCATTGCTGCTTGGCTCAGAACTCAATATTTTTCCTAAAAACTTTATTTTTTAAAAATTGTTCACAAAATTATATCCTGAACTTATGCATTATCCCATAATTTGAATAGAAATACATGTAGTTGGCAGTGACGTGTGTGACCTAATTGCAAACAACTAATCTGCGATGGGCAGTAACTGAGTCGGTCATAAGCGACACTACACAGCATCAAATCAAAAATAGATAAAGGTCTTTATCTATTTTTGACAGCATGCACATCACCAGTCAGATGATATGATCATCAAATGAAAGCAATAACAATCCCTGATTGGTCGAATTTATCAGCAATCAGGCTCAACCAATCAAATAATTCTTTACAAACAGAATGAAAATGGGTATTTTCTGCACTGGAAATCTGATGAAATTACCAACTGAATGCCAAAAGTAGTGTTTGTTTCACACATTCTCTATCCATCAGTGTTTCATTGCTACATATAAAGATGCCTCTCCACATGAGTCTTCAAGCGCGAGTCAGCTCTCTGTGGGCAACTCAACTACAGAAATCTATGGGCACTCATTGGTGTCACTGGTTTTGCATGAAAAAACTCTCATGTGGGGCAACGCCTTTAGTTATTAACATGTACAGACACTTGTTACGATTATCAATATTGTATAATACAGGTGAATTATTAGATGACAAGAAATGGACAACAGAGTTGTTAACATTTTCACTCATATATAAAGTAAAGTGGATCAATGAGCTACCTCATATACATGTACCTATGGGTACCGGTAGACAGATTACATAATATTTCTGATTCATGCAAAATTTTCACCTTAAAATCCCTCCTGAATGTCTTGCTCAGGATCAACAGGCATGTCCAGCAATGGGGAAATCTCCATGGGATTCACGTCTTTACACACAACCTTATTGCACTGAATGATACAGTTATTAAGTTCAGTATCCTACACATATGCAGTGAACAATTCTACCAAGAAAATTGGCTACTAGAAAAATATTCTCAATATCCAACTGAACCTCTACGCAAGTTTATAATCCGAGCTATTTCACAGTCACTTTGAAGTGAAACTAGGCCTACTCAAATTGTGCACCTTTGTTCAGTCTAGAAATGCATCTCCCTCTACGGTCATACTAAATCCATTTCCTACCACCATGGACAGCCATGTGGATAGTTAGTCTCAAGAAGCCCAATCAACATTGCACGTACATTTCAAACTTGACAAAAAACATGCTAATACCCCAAGATTGTCATGCTGAAATGTTCATCTAGCTGTAGGGAGACCCGCACCATTTTTAGCTCACTCGTGAGCTATAGCCATCACGTGGCGTCCGTCGTCGTCCGTTAGCAGGGCACGTTTTGTAACCGCTGGGGCTATTGATCTGAAACTTGGTACACATGTACCCCTAGGTCAAATGACCTATGACACCCAATTTCGGTCCGATCTGATTCCTGGCTTGGCCACCAGGGGGGATAAACCGAAAACCTTTAAAGTGCAGTTTCGCCTTAACCGTTGATCGGATCATCACCAAATTTTTATGGTGGGTACATCTTATGAGGATACACGACATATCACCCGGGTTTTTGATTTGACCTAATTTTCAAGGTCACAGAGGTCAAAGTTCNGACGCCATCCATTATTGAATGTGATGTCATCTTTTATCGGTACTTCTCCTCTGGATCGATGTTACAGCACAAGCAGATGGCGAAAATGAATCCAAAAATCTACAAAGCAAAAGAGTGGAAGTGATATGAGAGGAATGAAAAAGGTTATTGGAGACACACGAATGTTGTTCTATTTGGCAATGCACTTCCCCCAACCCTGCCATTTCCTTCCGCAAAATGGGGGGGGGGGGAGAGAAGCTTCGCCTTCAATGCACTCCAACATTAGAAATCTTTTTTCCCTATGATGGGCTACTGTTACACAGCCATAGCTGAACTTTTGTACACTTACCTCTAATCCAGCAATACCACACCCTACAGCTATCAGAATTGTACTCTTATCCACCAACCATTCTATCATCTTGTTATAACACCCCTGGAAAACAGAACAAGCTTCATCAAAACTGCTGTGTTACACAAACTACATTAGTCTGATATCCAACCAGGCTCGTCGGAATTGTAACAAGATTGTCACTCCAACAGGTCATAGGGGTGATTCCTGGTTTGGACTCATTCATGTAATGGACAGCAGGATTCTCCAAGTTTTCTCTGTGGAACTGGGGTCCCCTGACATGCCATCAAGTAACTTGTTATCATTTACTGAGTCCCGAAAGCCAGGCTGCAGCACCGTATCGTGGTGTTGGTGCTGCAAATGAAGTGAAAAAAGCTTACATCTTTATAGACGACAGTGCTTTTTCCTGTCTCAACTTTGCCATCGGTCATGCACTGTTTGATATCGACGAAATCGGGGTTTTCCGGTGTGGCTCCCTCTTTCAAACGACAGCAAGTGACTGGGAATGATTTCCCCTGAAAATGCAATGGAAGAGATGAGAAAGTGACAAGCCTTTCGGCGACATGGTTCACTAGAGGTTGATGAACGGCTGTGGGAAAATCAGTGTGTGTTCAATGAGTGTGGTGAATAGTCAGGAAAGATCGTCTGTCTCGCAGCACATCATCTGCACGGACTCATTCGCGTGACGTCAT
>NMRB01004975.1:0-19798 GCA_002633025.1 Notospermus geniculatus
GGAGATTATTATGTTCCCGTTGTGCCACTCTGAGAAGCTTATTCACTGTCATATATTCCACCCGTACATCAGGGAATTCCGTTTTATTTTCCCCACAGATGATAAACCGAAGGATCACCAACATTCTGAAGACAAAGAGGATGAAGTCCAGGGATTCTTGTTCGGCCGTCTGAAAGAGATGTACCCAGAGATGAAAGACAATCTCGCTGAATTCCGCAAGTTTCTTATTGACAGTACGAGTGAGATGGCCCCCTTGAAAGTTTGGCAGTTACAAGGTACTTGGCGTAGACTTTCTTTCAGAACCCCTTGCAGCTACTACCGGGTATATGGCACGGCCAAACCCACCGGCCTTAGAGGATTTCCTTAATGGCATTGGCCTCAGAGCTAGTACCAGGTAATGGGGAACCCGCTCACCGACAGGTCGGTGCTGCGAGCGCTTGTACCGAAACAACGTCATTGACGTCATTTTAGGTGTCATTGACGTCATGTTAGGTGCTGAGGTTGCGTCATGAGAAAATGACCTGTACATTTTCTACAGGAAAAATGACCCAAAAGACGTTGCTGTTATCGCCATTATATGTCTTCATTTTAAGAAAAAAAGGAATGAGATTAAAAGAAAACTTCATCTGCTACAAGATGATGTAAGTTTTATTGTTGGGCGACCAACACAAATGGTTTATTTTCACGCCAGAAATAAATGGAAATAACGTTAGAAAAACAGAGACTACGGTACAAACGCTCGCAGCGCCACGTCGTGACGTTAGTGTGCGGGTTCCTCATTGGACGGGTGACCGGAGTGAGTACAATACATATACTCCGTAACATGTATTATGTTGATTGTTTTCAGATCTGAGTTTCCAAGCAGCTCAGCGGGTCGTATCAGCGTCTCCCAAAGAAGGGTTGAAGGTCCTCAGGGATATCAGTCAGAATTTCCCGACTCAGACACGATTCTTGGTTAAGACATCAGTCAAGGAAGAGATGAGGGCTGAAATACAGCAAAACCAGCGGGTAAGTGACCGTCCAAAGGACACACGCTGGTTTTCTCAATTACTGCTTTTAATCGGACGAATCTGTCTAATTCTGGCTGCCGTTTTGTGGAAAATCTAAAGTGGGTAACAGAGAATAGTTTACAGTCTTATGAGCTGTTGATGAAATAACTGAAAAGTGTCTGGTTTTTCTTGTTGTTTATTGAAGCGCTACATGTAATTACAATCCTTCTCCAATTATTTGAGGCTAACAAACATTAATATCTCTCACTCTTCTCTTTCACGATGTCAGATTTTGGAGTCAGTCTACCAGCTCGCATCCAGCGAGTCCATGCTCTTCATCAACGGTTTACAGATTGATTTTGATATTTATGACCCCTTCACCCTCCTGGACACCCTGAAGTCAGAAGCCAGACTTCTTGAAGGATTTCATACCATTGACATCAAGGTAAACATTCATTGAGCTCTGAATCAGTGTCTCTAAAACAAAATCACATAGAGTGCTGGCCAAAAATTATTTGAACAGTTGTCATGCCATAGATATTTCAGTTCTTTGTATCAGTATACCAATGAAACAGTTTTATTTTCAACACCTTTTCCAATTATTAGAAGTGAAAAATGGAAATCAGACTTTGTATGGCAACAAAACAAAAACATCTTAAAATGTATCTAGTGTTCGAATAATTTTGGCCGCCACTGTACAGCAATGCATATTTGTCAGATATAGATGTATATGTGAAGCAGTCGGGATATAGAGCACAAATTTTCGTCGAAGGCACAAAATATAATTGTTATATAAACACACTACCACCACTAGATATATGATTACATGTACATGTATTACAAAACACTGGAACCCAGTACTCAACACTTGTCTCTGTGAAGTGGACTACCTTGCACTAGCTAAATCAGTATGTCTTTTACAACCACTCGTACACATCAGTAGTTTGAGAATTTCGCTTCCATACCCGTCACTAATCATAAATTGGTCTGTAGCCTTTCTTTTCCATCTTCAGGGAGATGATCTGCAGACCATGTTGTCTCTGGAGATGAAGGACTCGGACGTGCAGTATGCTGTAGATATCAGGGATAAAAGTGTCCAGGTAAATAGAGCGACAGTTCTTTGTACTTATCTCCCTTCTTTGCTCAATGAGGAACCAACGTGCCGTTTATCCCGACAGGTCGGCGCTGTGAGCGGTCCAACCAAAGCGACGTCATTGACGTTGCATCATGAAAAAATGAGGATAAGAATAATAATAATAGAATATGAAATAGAAATTGGGTTTACGGGTGTACGTTTTTCTACAGGAATATTAAAATGAGACAAAAACGTAGCCAATACTAGTATTGCCATCCTACATGTATCTCTTCATTTTAAGGAAAAAAGCAAAGAAATTGCAGAAATTTTCATCTACAATCAGACGGTGTAAATATTAATGTCAGGTGGGGTGACCGAAACAAAAGGGTTGTTTTCACGCCAGAAGTTTAACGGAAATGACATTAGAAAAAAAGAATCTTCGGTCACTCGCACCGCTCACAGTGCCATGTCACGATGCTTGTTCCTCCGGTTCCCCATTAAAATGTTTTGATAATATTCATTTGGATTAACTGGTTATCATTTTCTTCTTCAGTATTTGAACAACTTACAAACTGACAGGAAATATAAGGGATGGCCGACGTCTGTACAAGAATTATTACGGCCGACATTCCCAGGAATGATGCGCCACATCGCCAAGAATCTCTTCCATCTTATCTTCATGGTGGATCCATCACAGAAACCGAGCCGGGAACTCCTCAAAATGGCCGAGGCATTCTATGTCCACAGTGCACCAATCAGGTCAGAGGATTTTTATGATAATTTGTTTTTTATGCGTTCTTCACCACACATTTTAGAAACAACTTTCATTGAATTACCGGTACATGCACGAGTCAAACACATGTAAATGAACACGAGAATATATCATCAGTTGGTTTCTGCACTGGGAAACCTATCAGGAAAATTATTGGATTCCAAAACAGCAAAGGTTCACCATTTTATGGAATTTTTAAAAAATTACCGGTACACTCCCAATGTCACCAAGTGCCGGTGTACAGAGTTGGTAGATCACTTGAAAACAGATCCGATAGACTGTTCTCAAATTGACGTAAACGACCAAGATCTGCGCACTTCCGCCGAAATCTCAACCACAATCTCGGTCTGAAATTGAATGACGTAATGCCGATCGAGGTTTGAGATTTTGGCAGAAGTGCCCAGATCTGCAAAATACGAAAATCGTCTATGAAGCATCATAATTAGTATGTACAAGCCAGTACAACTAATTAGTCACTTCTCTGCATGGAAACAAAAGTTGCAGTAGTTAGTCACAACATTTAAGCCCCGCTACTCATCCATGGATGGAAGAGGCATTTTGGGAAGTCAGGAATATACTCACTTTACTCTAGATTCACCGATCTAAGACCGCTTCGTTAGCATCAGGCATGACAGATCATCGTACGATATGTATTGAACAGGCCACGGTTCCTTTCAGCTGATTGGCTCACGCTAAACTTGTTGGCTCTTGCTGTACGTGGGAAGTTTACTGGTTGTACCCGGTACTTTATTGTGTAATTTTGCATTGTCTTTCAATACAGAACACTGCACTGTAGTAGAATGAATGCACTACCTTTATGGGTGCATGTCAAATTCAACCCATGCTGGGAATCGACATCTTGGGCCTCGATATGAACTCATGACAATCAGTAGAGACAGCTTGGTATTATGCATCAATCTGACTGTGTGCAGTGCCACTCATTCTGAATGATCACAGTGCGTACACCTTGATATTACAACCATACGTCAACACTAAGTACCCAACATTATGTTGAATGGAGACGTGGCATTCCCGGTCTGCTCCAGTCACCTTCCTACACACTGTCTTGTCCTCTGCTTCATTCCACTGGAAGCCAGGATTGTCAGGTCTGGCTGAATAATTCCTGAGGAAAAGTCGTCCTTCGACAATGCAGGCTGCGACAAATTCCCACATCGTGAATGAGATGTCTCCAAACACACCACGTTGTACGTTTAGGTCAAGTCTCCTTCCAGGTTCACTCAAAACACTGTCATATATTATCGCCCATTTATCACCTAAAGCAAGTTCATGAGGTTCACTAAATTTCATCCTGTTGGCACCACTTCTTTTAATCATCGTGATCACCCCGATATGGGTCCAACAACATACTTTCTCCCCCTTTTCATTTTCACCAAAGATACAATAATTCCCTCTGAAGAAGCTCACTGAGATAGGCTTGGCAATTTCAATATCACAACTGGCTCTCACCAAACCAGTCGTGGGATTAAATTCCTTAACACGACACTTGTTATGACTTTTTCCATCAGAAAGCACAGCAAGTTTGCCGTCATTGGTTGAGCAGATGTCATAGACAGGACCTACTTCCTGTGTTAATGTGTTCAGTAATGTACCAGAGAAGTCATAGATGTCAATGGCGTTTGATGGCTCACCCTTTTTTGTTGGATGTGCAACTGCAAACTTACTGTTGTCAAGTATTGACACACAAGGAATGAACATATCATTAGAGTCCGCTTTTGCTGTGCGGTGGAAGAGTTCTTTGGGGTTACTAAAAGTAAATGTTTTACCTGCTTTCCTCACCTGTACTTTTCCAAAACTAGTGTGTGTTTCTGGAATAAAACTGATATCACTCTGTCGCAGGTCAAAAATCTTTTTCATGATCACCTGTTGTTCTTCATCCACCCTCTCTTCTGCTTTCATTCCATCCACGTCCTGTTGCATAGCAACAAGTTTATGAAGGAATGTTGGTTGGTATTGCACCTGAGTCACTAACTTCTTCACGCTGTCTGTTACTTCTTTGAGCTTTTGAGTTTCCTCAGACACTTCCTGGCACCTTTTTTGAACATCCTTAACAACTTGGAACGTTTGATTGACTTGGTCTTTTGTGTCTTCACTCCATTTTATTATTCGTTCTATGCTTTTTTGTGCGTGGGCCTCAATCTCTTTGATCAAGGTGTCCTGTTTGGCGGTGCTTATATCTGATATAAGGTAGTCTAAATGATTTAACCAGTTTTCAAGCCATCTGAACTTCATCAATCGCTGCTGTTGGTTCTGAGATTTCTTCTTCAACTCCTCAACCATATGGTTGATTTTGTCTTGAAGGTTTTCAATGGTGTGGTTTCCATGATCAAGCATGATACAGACTGAACAAACAGGGGACTCACAGTTTCTGCAGTAGCTTGTCAACTCTATGCCATGCACTTCACATAAGGCCAGTTTGTTTTTCATTTTCGGCTGTAAGTATGTCACGGAGTGGTTCTTGGTTGCTTTGTTCATCCCGTGGATGTCAGTGCAGCCTTGGCAGAAATAAAGATGGTCGCACTCTGCACACAGACTGACTGCTTGGACTTCTTTCTTCTTATACAGACAAACTTGGCATTTGGTGTCTATGACATGGGGGACCTTTTTTACTGCCTTCGGTTGTTGTGGGCCTACAGGCTTGGTTCCTTGTGCAGCTCTTTCATCCCCGAAATCAGCAAGCCCATTGACACCATTCCTGGGAAGACGACACAGTGCCTGACATGACGGACAGGCAAACTGTTCACTTTTATCATCCAAGTTACCAAGAACTTTTGACAAGCAATCTTTACAAAAGCTGTGGTTACATTTTCCAACTATCTTCAGGGTTCTGGACTCGAGACACGATGGACAGGTTGCTTTGGCAAGAGACTTTTTACTTGTTGATGCCATCATCAGTTGCTGGAATTAAAATACGTGGCTCTAATATTTTGTAGAAAGGAGTAAAAAAATATGAAGCATTATAATAGGCCTCGTGGCCCATCATGCATACCGTAACTCAAATCACACGCCAACATCTACAAGTTTAGATTGGATAAAAAAGAAAGACTACCAGCATTTATTTATTGGCAAGAAGAAGCCAAAATTGACCAGTGTCTGATGTTCCATTCTGCCCAAAGTTACAGTCATGCTGGATAAATCTTGTTGTCTGAAAGAATCCATTGGGCAAATTTATAAAGGGTGTTTAATGCTGCGTTCACACCTATTTCGCATCGAAATCGGTTTCCGAAAATCGAAATACGGAAATCGATTTGGTTACGCCGGGTCGGGTCACACTACAACTAAACCGATTTCGATTCGAAACAAAACGCGTCACACTCAACCCGAAATAAACTACGTCATGACGTTAGGCCTACATTGAATGTACACTGTGCAGTACATAACTATTTCGATTTGGCTAATGCGAATCGAAACCGATTCAAATACCGGTTTGGTTAAATCGATATAAAAGTGATCTATTTCGAATTGAGTGTGACGCGTTATATCGGAATAGGCCTTTATTGCGAATTCGATTCGATATAAAACCCTAGTGTGAACACGACATAAGACTTGCGTGTAACTTCGTCAGATGCTATGCATGGTGGAAGTGTGTGCATTTAGTGAAGTTACACCCTTGTCTAAGTCTTAATCGCGCGATGATCACCCTTTTTGAATACGGCCCTCTGTCTTTTACTTACCGGTACACTGCCGGTGATATCTGTATTATTGCCTCAGGATTACTACTGGAGGATGCAGGTTACTCCTCATCCTAGAGCCACAGGAAGTCAATGTACAACATTACTGCATACGTGTACCGTCTAGCTTGGATTCAAGGAATCCAGTTCCTCGACTTTGACCTCATTTATATTGTGTTGGATATGGAGAACACAAACATACCCATAATATAATTCATGATATGATATGATATGATATCAGACACTCATGTGTAACCCAAAAAACCCTGCACTAAGGCCAAAAAAATACAGTATTTGTTTCTTATCCGCGCCCGCGTCATTCCCAGACCCTCCGCATCGAAATTTTTTTTTCTCACCAATTTCAAATTTTCCCTCGTTGCTTACGCAGTGCCTTCTATACAATGCACAGAAATGCTTCATCACTTGAAATCATCTTTATTTTTCATGAAATCTGTGCTAACATGTAGAGAGATAGTTTGCTGGTGGTATATTTCCCCCATCCATGAAAAAAAATTATTTGAAAATAAAAAAAAATTTGCATGCCCGCATCAATTTTCGCTGAGTTGCTGGACAAGAAACAGACAATATATTTTTTTGGCCTAATCAATGAGAAATATTTAATATTATAGCATGGAGAGTGGGCCTGTTGGTGTTTTGAAAAAACAAAAAGAAATGTTGCTGAGCTTTAGGCCAAAAAATAAAGTATTTGTTTCTTGTCCGCGCCCGCGTCATTCCCAGACTCTCCGCATCGAAATTTTTTTTTTCACCAATTTCAAATTTTCCCTCGTTTTGCTTACGCAGCGCCTTCTATACAATGCACAGAAATGCTTCATCACTTGAAATCATCTTTATTTTTCATGAAATCTGTGCTTTAAACATGTAGAGAGATAGTTTGCTGGTGGTATTTCTCCCCATCCATGAAGAAAACGGAAAAAATTTATTTGAAAATAAAAAAAAATTCGCATGCCCGCATCAATTTTCGCTGAGTTGCTGGACAAGAAACAGACAATTTTTTTTTTGGCCTTAAGCCATGTGCTGTGCGCAGTGAAGTAAATACTTGGTTCTGGAAACATTTTGCTAATGAAAGCTGGGCCTAGTTCCACAAAGAATCTTAAGTCTAAAGTTTGACTTAAGTCATCATGTGACCAGGGTTTCAGCAAATCAGATGGCTTCATTTCAGACTTAAGTTGTGCAACTGGGCCCTGGGGCCAGTTTCACAAAGAATCTTAAGTCTACCGTCGAAAACCATCCTATTCAAGGATATGTAAAAGATATGTGGGAATATCTGTCGCAGGCCGCAACGTCGCAAAAATATGCCGATGTCAAGATATCTTCCGGCAGCTGCTTTATTTGTGACTGAGGCATTATATGCTCACATTTCGCTGGTCCTGCTAATGATCCTGGCTGTCCGGTTCTGCATCCTCTGGAGTGGAACCGGCCCCTTGTCGAGGAGACAGTGTGTACACCCTGATATTACAACCATACGTCAACACTAAGTACCCAACATTCTCCTTAATGGAGACGCGGCATTCCCGGTCTGCACCAGTCACCTTCCTACACACTGTGTTGTCCTCTGCTGCATTCCAATGGAATCCAGGCCTATCAGGTATGAATGAATAATTCCTGAGGAAAAGTTGTCCCTCAACAATGCAGGCTGTGACAAATTCCCACATTGTGAATGACATGTCTGCAAACACACCCCTTTGTACATTTAGGTTGAGTACCCTTCTAGGTTCACTCGAAACACTGTCACATGTTATCGCCCATTTATCACCTAAAAAAAGTACATGAGGTTCAATATATTTAAGTCTGTTGGTGTTGTCGCTTACCGGTATTTCAGTAATATTGACAATCCTATTATCGGTCCAACAACAAACTTTCTTCCCCTTTTCATTTTCACCGAAAATACAATAAAACCCTCTAACCATTTGTGTTGGTCGCCCAACAATAAAAGTTACATCATCTTGTAGCAGATGAAATTTTCTTTTAATCTCATTCCTTTTTTTCTTAAAATGATGAGATACAATTGCGATAAAAGCAACGTCTTTTGTGTCATTTTTCCTGTAGAAAAATATACAGGTCATTTGCTCATGACACAACGTCAACACCTAAAATGACGTCAATGACATCGTTTCGGTACAATCGCTCGCAGCGCCGACCTGTCGGTGAGCGGGTTCCCCATTAGCACAATAACATTATTGAGGGTAAGCTGTCGTTTGACATTTTCATATTGCTTGAATTGAGGCCCCTATGAGAAAAGCAATAAAGACACCTCCAGTTGACTGTTTTTATAGTCCAATGTGATCACTGTGCTTTATAGAAACAGAAAATGAGCAAAGTCCCAAGAATTACAGCTTAATTTCATTACATAATCAATAACAAAGAAATTCACCAAACATGAAAAACAGGTGGTCATTGAGAGCCCTGATCGTACAATATGTAGTGAACAGGCCACAGTTCCTTTCAGCTGATTGGCTCGCGCTAAACTTGTTGGTCCTTGCTGTACGTGGGAAGTTTATGGTTGGACTTTATTGTGTGATTATGGTTCCCGATCAATCAGATCGGGAACCATATTGTTTTTGGTCATGGTGTCTGTGTGTGTGTGTGTGTGTGTGTGTGTCTGTGTGTGTGTGTGTCTGTGTATCTGTGTGTCCGGTCTGTCACACCTTCATATCTCATCTCCTTGAACAGCTAGAGCCTTGGAAACAAGTCCTACCCCTAGGTTTGTCAACCTGGGCAATCCAATGAGCCAATAATTTTCAATCTCAGATGTCTCCATCATGATGTAATCAACATATCGGACTTGATATTTTGTCTGTCACGCTTTTATCTGATGGCATAACTCGGCTCCTTCAACACCTACAGCAATGGAAATAAGTTCTACCCTAAGGTTTTCATACCTTAGGAATTGAATGGGCTGATTACTTTTGATGTGAGATGTTGGGATCATGGTGATATCGATATCACGAATTTGATATTTTCAGATAACTTGCCATACTGTCAACTGAGCAANCACTGAGGCCTAAAGGGTTAACTGGTTATCATTTTCTTCTTCAGTATTTGAACAACTTACAAACTGACAGGAAATATAAGGGGTGGCCGACGTCTCTACAAGAATTATTACGTCCGACATTCCCGGGAATGATGCGTCACATCGCCAAGAATCTCTTCCATCTTATATTTATGGTGGATCCGTCACAGAAACCAAGCCGAGAACTTCTCAAAATGGCCGAGGCATTCTATGTCCACAGTGCACCAATCAGGTCAGAGGATTTTCATGATAATTTGTTTTTTATGCATTCTTCACCACACATTTAAGAAACAACTTTCATTGAATTACATGTACGAGTCAAACACATGTAAATGAACACGAGAATATATCATCGGTTGGTTTCTGCACTGGGAAACCTATCAGGAAAGTTATTGGATTCCAAAACAGCAAAGGTTCACCATTTTATGGAATTTAAAAAAAATTACACTGCCAATGTCACCAAGTGCCCGGTGTACAGAGTTGGTAGATCACTTATTGTTAAGATGAAAACAGATCCGATAGACCGTTCTCAAATTGACGTAAACGAGAAAGATCTGCGCACTTCCGCCGAAATCTCAACCACAATCTCGGTCTGAAACTAAATATGATGTAACACAGACAACCCTACGACAGTGACGTCGAAGACATTGCATCAGACTTGACCATTGCTGACTCATGGATGGGTGCACCTCAGCTGGTTTCAGATCGAGGTTCTGGTTGAGATATCGGCGGAAGTGTGCAGAGCTGTGAATATGAGAATCGTCTATAATATGAAGCATCATAATTTGTATGTACAAGCCAATACAACTAAGTCACTTCTCTGCATGGAAACAACACATGCAGTAGTTAGTCACAACATTTTAGCCCTGCTACTCATCCATTGAAGAGGCAATGTGGGAAGTCAGGAATATACATGTACTCTACTCTAGATTCACCAATCTATGACCGGTTCATTAAAGGCGCTTTAGTTCGAATTGTAAACATACAGTGTGCCACCTATTGTCAACTTCTGGTACTAACAAATTGGATAAAAGTCGAATTAAATCTCGCCTTTCACAACTTTTTGTTTGTTTTTGAGCGTAAATTCATACATATATTTCAGTTACAAGAATATTATCAAGATAGATATAAAAATAGATAGCATTAATGTTTTGGTATACACGGTGCTGCCACCTGTCCGAGGAAAAATAACTATTAAAATCAACCATGTAAATAAACAAACCGTAATGTTTACAATTCGAACTAGAGTGCCTTTAACATGAGGCATGACAGATCATCGTCAGGGCTCTCACTGGAGTTTTCAGTAGAAGGGTCAGAGACTTCTGTGTATTTTTTTTCTGGGGTCAGCCCTCAGAAGTCAGGGGTCAACCATGGTCAGTTCACAACACTGGGTGAATCTTCGCGTGTCGCACTGACTCCTGCTGGTTTTTACTGTGCTTCAGACTAAGCACTTTGTGCGTATTTGACCTTAGACCTCGGGTCATTGAGAGCCCTGATCGTACAATATGTAGTGAACAGGCCACAGTTCCTTTCAGCTGATTGGCTCACGCTAAACTTGTCGGTCCTTGCTGTACGTGGGAAGTTTATGGTTGGACTTTATTGTGTGATTTTGCATTGTCTTTCAATACAGAACACTGCACTGTAGTAGAATAAATGCGCTACCTTTATGGGTGCCTGTCAAATTCAACCCATGCTAGGAATTGACATCTCGGGCCAGGACCGGTATTCATAACTAAGCTAGGTGAGGTACTTAAGTTGAGACTGCCTTCGAGGTGTCTCTAATATAAGTTGATTTTGAGTGGTCCACACAACTTAAGAAGCATATTGAATTCCACTTGTTCGGACCACTTTACATAAGAGTGTGTATCTTTGGTCTGCTTTGACTTAAGTAGTTTTATGAATACCGGTCCTGGGGCCGTATGCATAAAACATCTTAACCCTTATCTTTTGTTTGGAACAATAGTTTAAGGGAAATTTTACACTTAAGATGTTTTATGCATACAGCCCCTGGATATGAACTCATGACAACTTGGTATTATGCACCACTCTGTGTGCAGTGCCACTCATTCTGAGTGATCACAGTGCGTACACCTTGATATTACAACCATATGTCAACACTAAGTACCGAACATTCTCTTGAACAGAGATGCGGCATTCCCGGTCTGCACCAGTCACCATCCTACACACTGTCTTGTCCTCTGCTGCATTCCATTGGAATCCAGGCTTGTCAGGTCTGGCTGAATAATTCCTGAGGAAAAGTCGTCCTTCGACAATGCAGGCTGCGACAAATTCCCACATCGTGAATGAGATGTCTCCAAACACACCACGTTGTACGTTTAAGTCAAGTCTTCTTTCATATCCACTCAAAAGAATGTCACGTGTTATCGCCCATTTATCACCTAAAATAAGTACATGAGGTTCACTAAATTTCAGTCGGGCGGTGCCGCTTATTTCAATCATCCTGACTGTCTGAGTATTGGTCCAATAACACACTTTCTCCCCATTTTCATTTTCACCGAAGATACAATAAATCCCTCTGAAGGAGCTCAGTGAGATAGGCTTGGCAATTTCAACATCACAACTGGCTATTACCAAACCAGTCTCAGGATCAAAATCCTTAACACAGAACGTGTTATGACTTTTTCCATCAGAAAGTACAGCAAGTTTGCCATCATTGGTTGAGCAGATGTCATAGACAGGACCTTCATCCTGTGTTAGTGTGTTCAGTAATGTACCGGAGAAGTCATAGATGTCAATGGCGTTTGATGGCTCGCCCTCTTTTGTTGGATGTGCAACTGCAAACTTATTGTTGTCAAGTATTGATACACAAGGAATGAACATATCAGACTTTGCTTTTACTGTGCGACGGAAGAGTTCTTTCGGGTTACTAAAAGTTGATGTTTTTGCTACTTTTCTCGCCTGTACTTTACCAAAACTAGTGTGTGTTTCTGGAATAAAACTGATATCACTCTGTCGCAGGTCAAAAACTTTTTTCACAATCACCTGTTGTTCTTCATCCACCCTCTCTTCTTCTTTCATTCCATCCACATCTTGTTGCATGGCGACAAGTTCACGAAGGAATGTTGGTTGGTATTGCACCTGAGTCACTAACTGCTTCACGCTGTCAGTTACTTCTTTGAGCTGTTGAGTTTCCTCTGACACTTCCTGGCACCTTTTTTGAACATCCTTAACAACTTGGAAAGTCTGATTGACTTGGTCTTTTGTGTCTTCCTTCCATTTTAATATTTGCTCGATGCTTTTTTGCACCTGGGTCTCAATCTCTTTGATCAAGGTCTCCTGTGTAGCAGTGCTAGTATCTGATATAAGGTGGTTTAAATGATCTAACAAGTTTTCAAACTGCCTCAACTTTGTCAGTCGCTGCTCTTGGTTCTGTGATTTCTTCTTCAACTCCTCAACCATATGGTTGATTTTATCATGAAGGTTTTCAGTCTTGTGGTCTCCGTGATCAAGCATGATACAGACTGAACAAACAGGGGCGTCACAGTTTCTGCAGTAGCTCGTCAACTCTATGCCATGCACGTCACATAAGGCCACTCCATTACCGGTATTCGTCTCTGGCTGTAAGTATGTCACTGAGTGGTTCTTGGTTGCTTCATTCATCCCGTGGATCTCAGTACAGTCTTGGCAGAAGTAAAGATGACCGCACTGTGCACACAGACTGACTGCATGGATCTCTTTCTTCTTGTACAGACAAACTTGGCATTTGGCGTCTATAACCTGGGGGACATACTGTACTCCCGTCGGCTCTTGTGGGTCTAAAGGCTTGGTTCCTTGTGCAGGCATTTCCTCCTCTGATGTGAAATCAGCAAGCCCATCTACACCATTCCACAGAAGAGGACACACTGCCTGACATGACGGACAGGCAAACTGTTCACTTTTATCATCCAAGTTACCAAGAACTTTTGACAAGCAATCTTTACAAAAGCTGTGGTTACATTTTCCAACTATCTTCAGGGTTCTAGATTCCAGGCAAGATGGACAGGTTGCTTTGGGAAGAGACGTTTTACTTGTTGATGCCATCATCAGTTGCTGCAATTAAAATAAGTGGCTCTAATATTTTGTGGAAAGGAGTAAAAAATATGAAGCATTATCAGATTATATTAATATACCTGGTCAAGTACGGTAGTTGTTCCTCATGGCCCACCATGCATAACTAAATCACATGCCAACATCTAAAGGTTTGGATAAAAAGGAAAGACCACCAGCATTTATTAGCAAGAAGAAGCAAAAACTGACCAGTGTTCTATGGTCCACTCCTGCCCTCCCTGTCCTCTAAGTTAGAATCATCCCGGAATAATGTTGTTGTCTGAACGAATCCTTTACACTGACGGTGATATCTGTATCATTGCCTCAGGATTTACCACTGGAGGATGTGCAGACTACTCCTGGATCGGAGAGCCACAGGAAGTCACTGTACAACATTACTGCATATGTGTACTGTCTGTTTGTAGCCTAGATTCAAGGAATCCAATTCCTCGAATTTGACCTCATTTACATTGTGCTGATATGTACAATGTACAGTGTGGTGATTCAAACACAAAATTATTTTATTCGTATGTGATTTTACTCATTGTGAGGGAGTATTTGTGTTTTTGAAAAAAGTAAAGAGAAATTTTGCTGACTTTTAAGCCATGTGCAGTGCACAGCTAGTCATACTTTGTTCTGGAAATGTTTTGCGAATAAAACTGGGGCGACCGCCACGAAACTACGATAGCACTAACAGGGCCTAACAGAGAAATTCTGTAATGGTAAAAGCCATTGCATACCTCTCTGTTAGGCACTGTTAGCGCTATCGGCGTTTCGTGGCGGCCCGCCCAGGACTCCTTGGTGGACATCGTTACTGGTGATGTGATGTGATAGAATTTATTACAGAATAAAGTTTACATGAAGCACTGGGCCGAAGCCGAGGCATTACTGGCCCAGTGAAGGATTTAAATAAAGAGAAATTGTATAAATGAAGTGAAAGTACACGAAGTTGGTGATACATAACATAATACTATACAGAAAACAAAATGGCGGAGCAAGTCATATACATTGACCTTACATAAAGACAGATGAGAATTCGAGAAGAGAATAGTATAAACCAAGTGAAAACTCGTAAGGTGAATATATGTAACATAATACAATACAGAAACAAAACAAAATGACGAAGCAAAAGGAAACATACATACTCGGAGATAAAGGGCAGAGGGAAAAAGGGGCAGATGTGATACCAACACGGTCGTTTTGGTTAAAGGGGCAGGGCACAACGGCCTCTGTTATACATGTAGATAAAGTTATGCCCTGGACCACAAGGGTTGGAGGGACCAAGGGCGGGGTATGTAACTAGAAGAGCGAACCGTGCTGTGACGGGGCAAATATTGTTTAAACAAATAAAGAGTGTAAGAATTTACCAGTACTGCGTTACTGGTTTGAGCTATTCCAAGATGGTGGGTCCAAGGTTTTTGCATAAATGAATCAAACGGCCATAATGTTTTTCCTTTTTCCCTCAGAATTGGCCTGGTTGTCCTATCCAGTGATAAGGAGGGGGTCGATGGAAACGAGGACGCCAGCGTGGCCATCTATCGGGCGTTTATGTATTACAAGAAGACAGAGTCAGTTTATAAGGGGTTATCGTTTATTACGGATGTTTATGAACGTGCTGGAAGTAACGAAATAAATGTTGACATCGTGAGAGCAGAACTGCTGAGCGAGGGTTTGACGGACGATGACATCAAAAAAATTCTTGGACCAAAATCAAAGTACGATAATGGGAGATTGGTAAGTTTAATTACAAGATGCTGAAATGTACATGGACCTTTCAAGTTTTGATTTTTTTGTCATTTTATCCCTCGCTCTTATCAATTTCCATGAACCATTCTTGTCAATTTCCATGAACCATTCTTGTCAATTTCCATGAACCATTCTTGTCAATTTCCATGAACCATTCTTGTCAATTTCCATATACCATTCTTGTCAATTTCCATGAACCATTCTTGTCAGTTTCCATGAACTGCTCTTGTCAATTTCCATGAACCATTCTTATCAATTTCCATGAACCATTCTTGTCAATTTCCATGAACCATTCTTGTCAATTTCCATGAACCATTCTTGTCAATTTCAATGAACCATTCTTGTCAATTTCCATGAACCATTCTTGTCAGTTTCCATGAACTGCTCTTGTCAATTTCCATGAACCATTCTTGTCAATTTCCATGAACCATTCTCGTCAATTTCCATGAAACATTCTTTAAATTTCAGGATGCCGTTGATTATTACAAGCGTACGGGCCTCGGGAGTTTACCTCAAGTCCTGATGAACGGGGTCCCCCTGAAGAAGGAAGAACTGACCGGTGACTCGTTTGAAGAAGCTGTTGTGGGCAGCATCATGAAAGCAACACCAGACATACAGAAAGCTGTCTATAATGTGAGTCTGTGGCGATTTTACTCTTCATATATGCATTGAACCCCTTGCAGCTACTATATGGCACGGCTTAACCCGCCGCGATTTCCTTTATGGCCCAGTGGTTGGCACATTGGCCTCTGTGCTAGAAGTTAAGCAACATAGAATGTGATCGCTACGTGGATGGGTGACTGGCATGCATATAATACATTTGGCACACCTTCCCAGTCGAATCTGGAAAGTGCAGTTCGGCGGCACTGAGACGCAGAGTGGCGCTAAGTGACTCGAGGACGAGTCATCTCTGTCCGAAGGGGAGATGGTGCATTGAACCCCTTGCAGCTACTATATGGCACGGCTTAAAGCGAATCGATAGCGGATTTTGTTTACATTTGGCTGGTGTTTGTTAACACAAAATTCAGCCAATCAAAATGCACGAAAATTTCTTTGTTGACATTCTGGAGAAGTTTGTTTACATTTTTTCCTGAAAATTCGTCCCCTTTCAAATTCTATTTCTAAATCAAATTTTTTCGCTTTCGATTCGCTTTAACCCACCGGCCATGGAGTATTTCCTTTATGGCCTAGTAGTGGTTAGCGCATTGGCCTTAGCGCTAGAAGTTAAGCAACGTAGAGCATGATCACTACATGGATGGGTGACTGGCACTTATAATACAATATACGATATTCATCATGGTTGAATCTGGTTGAGATAGCTGATGTGTTTTTCAGGGTCATCTTTATGACGGCAAGGACATCCTGGAATGGTTGATGTCCCAGAAATCAGTCATGCCGCGCCTGAATAGCCGGGTCTTTAATCTTGAAGAGGCCGAATATTTGGATTTCACACGCGCTGCCAGTAAGTTGACCCGACAGGGCTTATTTTGAGTTGGATCATCAGTACCGGTAGTTGGGCAGTGGCGGCCCAAATGGTGGCGCTAGTGGCCAGTCCCCGGTTCGAACCCAGCCCGGGCCATATGGGATTAATCATCCCTGGCTCTTCACGTTTGTCCCAGGGACAGTAAGCCATGGTGCCTTGTACCTTGTTTCTTTGCAAGGGCAAGTAAAAGACCCCATCCAAGTGAGGAACATGAGTAGCTTGAGATGGCCTCTTCCATACTTACCAGGGCTAATAATGCTTTGGCTTCGCCCCTGATGGAAAAATCTGATACAAAATTGGTGGTGTAGGACACTGCAGGACTTTGTTCAAGATTTGGTGACCTACAAATGTGTTCTTCTTTCCAGATCCTATGTTGGTTGACCGAGGCAGTGCATTCAAGGCAAAAAGCCCCGCTGAGATGACAGGGGTGTTGTCCAGTGCCCTGAGGTACCTTACACGGAGAGGTAAGACATACAATATTCATGACAGTCACCACGTGGCTATCCTTTCCTGGAAACAAACTACCGATACACCAGTCATAGGACTCTGATGAGATCAGTCTGTGAACTGGTTCTGTCGGTCCTCCTTTCTGATGTTGGTAGCTCTCCTGTCTGTGGCCAAAGGGAAGCAACCTGTCCATGTGGATTTCCTTGTGCAAGTTGGCTCTCTATGGGCAAGACACCTGTAGAAAGCGATCGGCAGTCGTTTGTGTCATTGGTCCAATAATGCCTAATTGCTCATCAAGAGGCAACCGATGCAGAAAAGTCTCATGTGGATGAACACCTTTAGGCCAGTGCTCGACAAATGTGACCCACCACGGCTAAAAGGCCCGCATGTCGCACAATGAGATAAGGAGTCCGAGCCCACATAATCAAAACAATGCATTGTAGGTGAAAAAAATTCAACATTGTGATTTTTGCAGAAAACCCTTCAAAAGCATCTTATTTCTTTGCTCAAAGAACCTTATCGCTGAAATTGAGGTAAAAGACATCAAAACCATGCTTTTGTAAAGGCATGCACATCTGAAAAATGGAAACAATGCCTAATTACGTAATCCTTCGGGCATCTTTAATTGGCTTTTTCTCAAAACTTCGCTTTATTTGAAGTCCGCATGCATCCCGACTTCAAAATGCTGTAACTTTGTCATTTTTTAAGATACAGACCTGTGCTATATCTCATTTTAAAGCTTACTGAATGTAGAATCAGGAAATACAACAATCTCAGAGTCCATAATTTGGTCCATGTGGGCCTTTTAGCCATGGTGGGTCACAAATTGGTTGCCCAGGACTGTCAGAAAAACTCCTGGGCAAGCTCAAAGTCATTGAACACTTGTCCATGGGTAAGTACCAAAATAAAATGTACATGGCATATCTTTCAATAGAATATAGAAATATAACTGTTGGGCAAGTGACAATTTGGTCCGGGCAAGCAGAAATTTAATTGAGGTTGCCCGTGGGCAAGTTTGCAAAAATCCAGTTTGTGGAAGACTGTTCCAGTTTGTCTTGATACAAGGATAGCGCTGAGTCTTGTTACGTTTTCCAGGTTGTTGATATCGTGTTGTCACTTTCAGATGATAAATACGTCAGGCAGATGACATACTGGGTGGTGGGTGACCTTGAGACGCCAGCGGGACGCAGGTTGTTATACGATGCCATCAGACACTCGGTGAGTATTCTACAACAATGAAATCACTTTCCTACACTGTTAATGTTTATCTAGCTCAGGCGGGGGGGGGGGGGNNNNGGAAGTTTCTTCACAGAATAACCTTAACTTTGCTACTTCTTGCTATTTGTTGATTTATTTCTAGAAATCCTCGAATGACGCCAGAATTGGTATCGTCCACAATCCCTCGTCGGTGCCTAAAGATGACGAGAAACCTCTGATTGCTACGGCAGTTCAAGTTGCCGTTGATGCTCTCCCCAATAACCTGGCCAAGATGTTTATTACAAAGTTATTGAAAGAGGAAAATGTGGCTGCGTTACGGAAAGGAAGCAAGAAGCTCAGTGATTTTGAAGTCAATGTAAGTCAAGCTATGTTGAGATCAGCCGTTCAGGGTCAGATATAAAAGTGTTGGGGAGATTTTGACACAAATATGGGGATCCCAGTCACAAGTGGTCATCTTGCTATCAAGTGACTTGCTTCCAGTCTGGAATTTGCTGGACTTCTAGACTCAGTCTAGTCGGACCCTAGATTAGGAACGGTCCAGTCCGACCCCAGATTAAGAACGGTCCAGTCCGACCCTAGATTAAGAACGGTCCAGTCTGACCCTAGATTAAGAACGGTCCAGTCTGACCCTAGATTAGGAGCGGTCCAGTCTGACCCTAGTTTAGGAACGGTCCAGTCCGACCCTGGATATAGAACCGTCCAGTCCGACCCTAGATTAGGAACGCAGGGCTTCGTACTTGTACGTTTTGACCGTATTTTGTACGCGCTGAACCCGTTGAACTACGTTGTACGTTTTGCGTCTGTGATTGTACGGGCGGTATCAAAGTGCAATTGTACGGGCTAAAATGGCCAAAACTACGCTCAGAAAACATAAATTTTCTCCTTCAAAGTCTCCAATCCATCCCCACAACCTTCCCCTGAAGTTATTGGCCCTTTATGGGGGTTTCTGTATTGGCACAAGGCCATGCCCGACCGCCAGACGCACTGGATCAGGCCGACACATGGTGTCTCATATTTGACGATCTGAGCGTGTTTCTGCGCATCCCTCATTCAGCACACATCTAGACATCGTCTGTCTCATCTGAAGTTGGTGGCGATTCGTTATACATTGACCTACAGTGTCCTACCAAACTAGTAACAACCATGGGTGAAACAGTCATCGTGGGCAGCATGAATTGAATGATTGACGGGGTCATAAACACTAGTGGTGTGTGGTTGCTTTGATCTCTGCCTGAGTGACAAGGCTTTGATGTCAGTAGTGTGCACTACTTGTGGGGCAGTCTAGACATAGGCTAGTAGCG
>NMRB01004977.1:0-27119 GCA_002633025.1 Notospermus geniculatus
GCGTTCTTGGGGGTAGGTAACAAAACTTATACCATATGTTTGAGATCCCTATGGTGGTTCGATTCTCTGGGTTCTGCTTCCCAGTTAGCGTAAACACTTCTTCATTGTCAACTCTGCATCTGCCACTCAATGTTGGACAATCATAGAACTGACATTTTCCATTGATTATTATGTGTCTTTCAGGAAGCAAAAATAGTTGCCGATGATTTAGGTATAACACCACTCATCATTCAAGGAGATGAATTGGAAGAAAAGGGTTTTGGAGGTGAGTGATGATTGTGATCACTGAAAGAGGGCATCATTCTAGAGGCTCTCATGTCCGACAGTCACAGACAGCTGTGAGCGTATCATGCAGAGTTGTCAGCAGCGAAATGTTCAGAGTTTTGTCAGGTGAAATCTTACACTTGTCTGTCCCTGTGTCTGGTTTGTAAATCTGGTTTTATCTTCCTTCATTTTTAGGCCTCCATGGAGTAGGAAAAGCCGCAGTCCATCCTCCAGCCCTGTGTATATTGAGCCACTGTCCTGTTGGTGCTACTAAGACCATTTGTTGGGTTGGCAAGGGTATTGTTTATGACACTGGTGGCCTCTGCATCAAGGGAAAGGTAGGCCACAAACTATTTTTGGGATATTCCTGAGAATAGCAATGTTTCTGTGTTCCTAGTTCATGTTCTTTTGCAAGTCCATTTCATTCCGAAGTCTGTCTTCTTTGTCCTGCATGATTATGACTTCACTTCTTATTCCTCATTCCAGACCAACATGCCTGGCATGAAACGCGATTGCGGCGGTGCTGCAGCAGTTCTGGGGGCCTTCCATGCGGCAGTAAAACAAGTAGGTAGACATCACACACCATGAGATCACCTGCGGCCATCAGACCATTATCAAATCAAAAACTTCATGCTGGACATCGTCTCTATACTACTGTTGTTTGCTTCCATAGAATGACCGACTTATCTGTTGTCGTCTTTTCGTAGGGTTTCACAGAAAATCTGCATGCTTTGTTGTGTTTGGCTGAGAATGCAGTTGGACCAGAGGCACAGCGACCAGACGATGTCATCAAGCTTTATTCCGGAAGGTAGGCAGTGTGACTATTGTGGCCTTTCATGAAGCAAACTTCAAGTACATGTGTATCCCACTGGTCCTCCTATCAAGAGTGGCAAAGTGGAAGGTTCATTTAGCAGTAATCTCCACTGCAACCAATGTCTGTGGGACTGATCAATATTTTTTGTTACAGGACAGTTGAGGTCAACAATACTGATGCTGAGGGCAGGCTTGTCCTCGGTGATGGTGTCGCGTATGCCAGTAAAGAACTGAAAGCTGATGTGATTGTTGACGTTGCAACGCTAACTGGCGCCCAGGGCATTTCCACTGGTAAGAAATATTATTGGTCTCTGTCTGAAGTAATCATGTTCTTGGCGAGTATGTCTGAGCCACTTGAAGCAACATGAACGTACAGGACAGCATTTTCGTCACATCAAATACCTATCCTATCTGTTTGTCGGGCATGATCATCTTCTTCATCTGTATAGGTAAATACCATGGAGCATTGTTGACAAATGATCCAGACTGGGAAGAGATATGCGTCAAAGCCGGGCGATTATCAGGGGACTTGATTCATCCAATGCCATATTGTCCAGAGATTCATTTCAGTGAATTTTCTAGTGCTGTAGCAGACATGAAGAATTCCGTAGCTGTAAGTATGCGTGGGCATGTCTCCATTCTTTCGCCTGTTTCTGTCTTGAATCCGACGCCCGAACACTTTGCCGTCACATTCTCCAATGATGGATGGACACCAGTACGTGTATTTTCACTGCCCTACTACATCCCATCCGGATTACTTCCCTGAATAACCTGTTTCTCCTATTTTCAGGATCGTACCAATGCTCAGGTGTCATGCGCTGGGTTGTTCATAGGTTCACACATTGTTAGCGATCAAGCTTTATTTGAGTTCTCCTGTAGCTGGCTCCACATTGATATGGCCTATCCTGTACACTGTGTAAGTAACGCACTCTCGGAACGAGTTTAGAATCCCCGATCAGTGCCCAAAAAAAGGTCATCGATTGACGGAATGAGCCGCATTGTACAATAGGATTTCCATTGTGTGCCATGGAGCAACGTCACTTCCGATCGGGAATTCTAAACTTTAGCCTGCACTCTCTAACTCAAGATTTTGTAATCAATAAAACTGGTAGCACAAAGAGAAATGTCAGTGAGGTTATCTCTGCTGAGCTAAGACTTGTGTTTTTATTTCTTACAGGGTGAAAGGGCAACAGGTTACGGCGTTGGACTTCTAAACACACTTTTTGGCCATCTTTCCCAGAATCCACTTCTCCAGTATGTGGCACCACAAGCAATAGATGGCGTATCTAGCGAAGGTGATGTGAGCGCAATGAAGAAAATACGTCTAGTTTAGGACTAGGAATAATGTTGTGATATTATACGTACATTATATTGATTTCCTGAATGAATGACTGTATTCCATTCAACCCAGGATGAAAGCCTATATTCCACCCAGGATGAATGATTATATCCAATTCAACCCAGGTTACTTTTGGACTGGTCTTCTTTACAACAGGTTGTTAGGTTGTGGTCTGGTGCTTGTTATTTCTACGTGTACCTCCATCAACTCTTTCCAATTGAACAAGTTTGATGTCATATCAATCTCACACAGCAGTCATTGTTCGGGCAAAGTTGTGTAAAGTTTAGCAAGTTAGTCCATTATCTTTTACTCCTTGATAGTTTTAGGACATTTCTCTCATTAAAACTGTTGAACCCACCTCCTTTAGCAAAGCCATCGATTTATTTTTTGCCAAAATGGCAGAGGGCAGCTGTGGCTTTGCACTGTAGAACTTGGCTTGAATGAGATGCCATGTGGTACTGTTCATCTCATTGAAAATGCATGTACATAATGTATCTGTTAATCGTGGTCCATGGGTTGAAACTTGAAGACGTCATTACAATTTCTTGAATATCAGAGAGTATGTATTGAACTTATAAGCAAAAAATTATCACTCAATGTATTTGACTAACAGTTTGTGAAAGTATCTCAATATACGGTATCCAGTGTGGGGTATTGGTTGGTTATTAGATCAGAACTCAGTTATTGGTCACAGCACATTACCAACTGGTTCTAACGCTTGATTGATTGATTCCTGTTGACCTATTTAGAGGGGATGCTTAACTGAATAATGAATTGTATTCTAATATTTTATCAAAATAAAACTATTAGTGACGGGTAGAATGATGTTCATATCTATTTCGGCTATTGTATATGTATTCATGCTGCTGTTCAATGGTGTCCTTCAAAACACGAACAAGTTAATAGATCAAAAGTAAAAGAAAGTCCCAGCCATTTGATTGCAGACGACGGTTTCCCCTACATAGCCAAGCTGAACTCCTGAGCCACATGCAATTGATTATGCGCACATAAGATTTGAAAAGAATTATAACATGTGCTCATATGATTAGGTACATGTATGTGTTTCAAGATTGAAACTGGGCGTGGTTGGAAAATCAGGATGGTTTGATCAAAATTTTGAGGATATTGAAACCTTCATGTAGTGGGACCTCGTGAAACCAAGGCCATGAATCAGAGGCAGTCTTCACAGATGGCTAGGAAACATGCTTGTCCATGTGCAAGTATGGGGCATAACAGGACTTCACATGTATGAGGGGCCCCATCTCAAAGCTTCCTTTAGTTGAGAGATTGGCCCACTCTTCACCTGTGTCGAGTTCTGACACTCAATGCCACTTCTACATATTCTTTGGAGCTAGGCCTATTGAACATGCATGATGATCTTGAATGAAAGAGGGCCTTCCTATGAGAGGAATTTCTTTATGTGATGTTTTTTCAATAAAGATGTGCTTTACTTTCAATAAATATTTTCATTTATGATGAACGCTAGTTTACGTACATGTATGCATCAGTCATTTCATATTCATGGAGTGAATATGTTCAGCCTGTTGTTCATGGAGTGAAAATCTGGAGTTATACACGAGACAATCAGATCGAGCATCTTAAACCCTGAGGGTTCACCACGCTTGCGGGGCCTTTTACAGCATCTGTGGAGATGCGAGCCAGTGATCAGACTATGCAAATGCTGAATGATGAAACGGCGTGAAACACGAGAGAAGATATGGAAGAACAAAAGACTGAAACTTTGAAACACGAGAGAAGATATGGAAGAACAAAAGACTGAAACTTTGAAAACATCTGTCATGTTGACATCTTTTCTTACAAAATGAACACGTGAAGTACAAAGGATTTCCATTCAAATGACACATGATTGGAAAATACACAAAAAAAAACTTGTGATGCATGTGCACCGCAATGAGCATGATGAGGAAGTGAAGTACGTGTACTTGAGGTTGGGACACAATCCAACCATCTCAATATCCATTACACTGAACCACCTGTCCCAACCATTTCAACTCCAACCTCCTGACAGTCTGCGTCTGTAGTATAATAAATAACCTGTTTCACGTTATTGTCAAGACATCACTCTGTATCTCCTGACTCAGATGAACTTGAAGGTCTGTCAGCTTCTTTTTCAGTTGGTACATTCCTGACAAGACAATATTCTCTGGCCGTAATGATCCACATGACTCCACATTAAAAAAGAATTTGTTTGGTTTCCCCATGGGGTCATAGGGGGCTTGTGCTGGAAGGAAAGAAGAATACAGTCAAGATAAATGCTTATAAATCCTCCAAATGATTGATTTCTCGGATCTGCTCAGGTAAGACTGGAAATCCACAGACAAGATCCATTATTTGACTGACATTTTCGACCCCAAATAATTCATCATTCTCTTCATCATACTCACCCTGATCTTCTTCTATTTCGGAATATTCACTTTTTGGCCTGAAAAGTACAACACTCATTCTGAGTTTCCACGTGATAATACCAAGTCCCATTTTATGGAAAACAGAATTTTAAGTTTTCAAACCCCACAAAACTCAAATGGGAATGGAACATATCAGCCTACTTACCATTCTTCTGGTTTAGGATATGTTGTATGTCTCAAAGCATTATCAGGATCATACTCAAAAGCAACGCCAGAGGTTGGATTCCATTTGGCATGTTCCTTGGCAAAACCTTTNCTCAGCGGTGCAGATTTCCCGTACAGAACGGCATAGCCTGAATCACGACGTAGAATATCCCAAATATTCGAAGTCGTGAGTTTCGTGACTAGAAGAAGGACCATGACACATGAATGACGCGTGAAATGATTATGAATCAATGCATGCAATAAGCATGGTATTGCGAGGACTCCCTGTATAAACAGCCATGACAATGGCATGACACGCATGAGCGAGTGCAAATGTACTAGGCTATAGGCTAGGCCTACATATCACGTACATGCAAGCATGCAGTGATGCACGTCACTCCACTTGAGTGCTTGACGCGGGTTTCTCAAAATTTAAAACTTTCAACACCGGGCGAAAGCCCACTGACAGGCAGTACCTCAGATCAGTCTCATCAACCACAAACTTCACATTTTCATCTGTTAATTCAGTGATCGTTAACGCCGACTGATTAGCGTACGGCATCTTAAAATGATATTGAAAGAGATATTTTCTCAGTTCACGCTCACTCAATAAAGCGATTTGTGAATTCTTCAATATCTTGCTGACCCAACGAAGCCGGTAGTCGGGTGACGTCACCGTGACGTATTATGGCGGGAAATACGAATACACCTAACAAGTGGGCGCGACGACTCTTATGGCACTTTTGGCGGGAAGCTCGTACTTACTTACTTCGCTTGGGGAATGAATGCTATAGAACTACTTTTTCGTTTGATGCCGTGTGTTCGGAGGACCTGACCATGATTTGGGATCAAAGGTGGAGATTGGAGGAATTATAACGTTACTTAGTCTGGACGCAAAACCCCGACTTTGGGCTTTGGTGTTTCTTTTTGAATAACAGCATTTTTTTCCCAGTTTTCATACATTTCATAATTCCTGTCCAAGGGTGGAGTGAGAACAACTCATTTCAAATCAGAGAATAATTTATTAAAGACTTTACTGCATGCTCAAACTGTTATGTATAGAGTCAGTGCAAATGCAAATATCACAGCGTACAATAGTAAACAATATGACTTGTTCGGGTCTTGATGAGACGGGAAACGGGGGGTTGACGGAACGAATGGTCTCACTATGGCATTTTGCATGAAATATGCGTGCGCAGGGCCCAAGTCTACATCGTACCCGTACCCGAGATATTCACGTCGTGATAGTCATGGCCGAAAACGCTTTGGTGTGAAATATTTAAGCAATGACTAAGATTACAATACCGGTACACTTAGAAAACGTCTTTATGACGATCACAGATTTGCTTTTTATAGACAGTTGTATAATTGTCCCTTATATCGGTGCCTTTAGGGTTGAAGAAGTCGCACACTTCGCATCCAATCCGCGACTCGTACAGGTGGGTGTAGCCTAGCGCCAGGCTTCTGTCGCGATGTTGCGGCTGTACTGAGGATATGTGTCCCTGTATCGGGCACTGGAAGAAAAGGAAAGTGTCAAAATGAAAAAGAAATGTTAGACTCTGTTCTCACCAAGAGTCCTGGGCCGGCTACGAATACGGGAGATCAAATCAGTCCGGCGAAAAACGCGTCTTCTGCAGGAGTGAAGACAGAGGGACATTGCCAAAACACGTAGGCACAGCACACAGAAACTTACTATACGTTCGCTGGGATCGGTCTCGGACCATACTGATCCAACATTGGTTCCTGCCTAAACGTATACTGCAATAGGAAGCAAGTTACGAAGTTAGGAAGCGGTTTGACATGCTGTGCACGCGTGAGTGGTTGAGACGCCGGAAAGCCTTGATTGATGTGCCCACGACGTAGTCTTTAGGAAAATCGTCATGGCCGAAGACGATAGGGCGCAAGATGCCAAGTTCACGGCTGAAGTTGGCAATGGCATGCCCTTATCGACTGGGTTGACTTTTTCCTGCAGATACGCCGGTGGGCTGAGATACTAGCAATTAGGGTGTGGTCTAACCAACCTCTACCAGTATTAGATAACATGCAGACGGGAGCGGAAGGGCGAAGTCCTCAAAACAACACAGGACAGCGCGCCAAGCTTGTTCACGGTTGGGTCATGACACAACTGGGCAAAGTTTGGCATCGCTGGTGTTTTGGTGGTTGTGTGCAGTATACGTCTCTACTGGGCAGCTGTACAATATTCGTGGTTGTTGATTTTACAGGTTAGCCTAATCTACCCAACTAAAAGTATTTCGTCTTGATAACTTACGCGCCAGGATGCCGTCACTTCTGGTTTTAGGTAACGGAGGGCGTAATTTTGGAATGCCAGATCTGAAACAGAAATGTTGCGGAAACATTTCAAAGCAGTGAAGGTGACAGGACCAGCGAGGAATAGGAGTCCTCCTAGCTCGAGGACAACACAACCGGTTTTCTTGGGGACAATTAACGGTTTTTACGATTTTACGATGTACGGTTTTGCTTTTATTCAGAGGACAAATTCTAGCTACAACCTGAGGACATCAATGATGAGATCCGCCAGGCGAATTTCTGTTGGCCTAATTTTGCGAACTCCCAGTTCTGCAGTGACAGTGGCGGCGCCTTTACCCACGCAGGAGGGGACTATTCCAGACACGTTAGCTACCTTTGTTCGATGGTAAATCTGGTAGCTTGATGTTGTATCTCTCAGGGGATCTGTTCAAGAAGTCTGACCAATCTTTCCTCGTCGTCCTGGAAACAAAAGTAGAAGGAATCGTAATTTGAGATATTTCAGAAACGTGTAACGTTGTGAGGAGTATCTTTCTTGTACTTTATTCAAACTAGCTCCGACGAGTTCAACCCGCATCTCAACGTCAAGTTGTCTCAATGCAAATACTTACTTCAATTCTTCTGGTGTCGTGTAATATCGATGAATGTCTCGGCCAGTCTGTGTGACATTCTGAAATTTCAACATGGTTTATCACTCAGTTAGGTTTTCTTTTGAACAATCAGGGCGGCAACAATTTGCGGGGGGGGGGGCGGTAATCTTGTATAAGACGTCACTCATACTTACCAAGGAGGAGAGTTTATTTTCTGGATGCATGAAATGTGTCGTTGTAGCTCGTCTGAAATCCTCTGAAATCAAACAAGTAGTACTGTCTGAACCTGAACGCATTTGATCGATCTGACTTTGACGCACATTTCCACTAATATACAGATCAGGAGAAATCGCTATATCATACTTCTTTTTTTCGCGTCTATAACTGATAAATTATTCAGTCCACATATCTGAAGTATGCTGGACATTTAGCGTATGCTGATGAAATATGCATGGGGCCAGTGATACTGAACATACCACCTGCGATTCTCTTCACGAGATAGACTACTAAAAATATGATTAGGCTGAGAATCAATATGGTCAACCTGTCCGTGTCTACGCAGACGGACCAGAGTTCCAGGCCTGTTGAAGGCGAATTTTGTCTTTGTCACCGGCGGGACAAAAATGTCGCCTGTTCCTCGAGTTCGTTACGTGTGACGGAGAAGCCATGACGGCGTTTAGAGTTTAGCAGACTGGTAACTGCCCAAGTGGCAATAGTCTTGTTGCGTGTCGACTTAATTTGCAGAGATAAGATTTCCCTGGGCATAGACTAAGCTGCTAATAATGCCATACCCCCCGGTTCGACCTGATTGAGTTTTTGTTGAGTCGCCGTATTACATTACATAAAAAAAGCCATTAAGAACGGTCGCTGGTTGGGAAATATGGATTTATGTGGGCTTAGTACGAAATCATATGAAATCTTGTTGGCAGTATACAGGGTCATAGGCCTAGGCCAAGACTTGGGCTCTGTGTGATCAATAATACCAGTCGTGCGTTCATGCATAATGATCATCAATAGTTGAAATGCTGTGAAAACCGTGTTTTGTCCCATATCAGGCAAATTATGTATAACACATGATATACATCGAAGTATATCGATCAAATTTAGGGCAGAATCTGTGAAAAGAGTTCAAACAATCAAAAAGACCAATCACCCCGAGAAGCATGTCTCAAGAGTCCGACAGAAATGTCTGTCCTTGGACGCCTTGAAAACCGGGTCCATGACGGCTAGGCCTACGACCGGCGGAGAATTCCTAATGGTCACACCACCCACAACGTGCGTGTGTGATTTTCTTGATAAAAAGGCACATGCGAAAAAAAACAGCCAGGGGCCGGGGATCATAGGACTGGACTTAGACCAAAAATCGGGTGCTCTCATTCTCACCTGGTCCGCACGTGGTTGTTGTCCTGCAGTGTTGGTCAGGTAGTTTATGAGCAGCGGTGTCCATGTCCATGCGTCTAAACGTGGGCAGACGGGGATGATACAGTCCCTCTTTCACGGCCGCCAGCTGAACAGAGCGAAACGTCGGGTATTGGTAGGAGTAGCTAGGGATGTGGAGGGGTAGGATCCCGTCCAGCGGATCAGCTTTTACACCGATTGTCGTCATTTCAACTCTTTTCTCCCGTTTCTCTGGAGGCCTGTGGACCCTGGAAAAAGTTCCTATTCGGCTCTTACGCCGTGTGGTTTACGTTAGCCGCTCTGCCAGAGAGAAGTGTGCCAGGTATTGTCCCGTTTGACAAAAGATCAACACTTTTCGGCGCGGGTCTGGACGTTGCCAATGACGACAGTATACAGATCGATTGGTGACGTCACGGTGGGCGTCGAGCCTCGGTGTCGCTCCGCGCGTCGTAGTCAAATTCGCGCCATTTTCGTTCAGTTGCGCCACGTGGTCGTCCCGGTGGTCGTATCAATGCCAGAAGCTCAAACTAACACTGGAACTGCGCCTTAACCTTCAAACTCATGAATTCTTGTTTGACGCACTCAAAGATTCGCTCTGAACTAACTCGTAAAATCACATAAACAGTAACGAGATCTTGGGTGCTGTTTTTGGGGATAGCCCATCAAGATATCAAATTGAACACTGCCTTATACAAAATTAATTTCTTTATTAACCCACTATCTCAAAGTTAATGGTCACGTCAATTTACAGCAGTTCAGGGGAAGGAAACATGCAGAACTAAAAATCTACAAGTTCATATTTTTGCTGCACAAATTAGTTACCCTGGGCTGAAACACCACAGGGGCAGGAACATTGAAAGCAAAATACGTTGTACTACAGGTAAATACTGAAAGTTGCAAATATTCAGTACATGTATAAGTTAAGTAGCTTCCTGCCTTACCTTGTTTTTAATCATGTGGCACCATTTTTCATGTGGATCCCAATGCAGTGTTCCATATTACCGGTACTGCCTTACCTCAATGAGTATCGAACACATGCACCCCATCAATACCAGTATCTCTCCCCACTGATGCTGGTACTCAATATAAAGCAAATGAAAGTAGTGGTTCCTGAACTCAAAATTTAATGGAATTTGAAGAACCCATGAACAGAACTGGAGCAGGGCCATATCCATCATAGCAGGCCCCCATTATAGATCAGATAAGTGGACAGACAGCATACCAGACACAAAATGTACTAACTATACACATAATTACAACCAGTCAGTCGATCCACCTTGAGATGGATCTACATTATCAATCTGTGATTCTAAAACACTTGGGCGACCAACAAAGTTGGTAATATAGAAGCCCATTTCAGGAGGCAAGTCCAAAACCATGCCATCTGATTCTCAGGAACCCAAACCATATTTATCAATCAATCCACATCAGTTTCCCAATGTATTCCCCCGGCCCCACGGATGACGGCCATCATTCGGACCCCGGTTATCATCTCGCCGGCTTGCGGGAGCTTGACCAAATCCCGATACCCCTCCTCTTCTATTAGGGAAATACTTATATCTGAAAAGAAAGAGCAGTTCCATTGAGATGTATTCCTGAAATTTCTCGTCTTAGACTGATGAGATCTTTCTCAATTAGGGGCAGACTAAACACAAACATTAACAGTGACACCTACAAATACCAATAACATATACCTGTACAGCACACTTACAAAATAGATGGTGTGTTAATAAACCTGGATCCTCCAAAGTCTTGTGGGTATTTGAACATCAGGAAGAAGTAGAGATGCCCAACAAATATACCAATGAGTTCACTTATACCTCTGAAAATATACAACTTAGATGTAAATTTACTGGTACAAAGAGGTCATGAACAATTTCTTGAATGGATGTGAACACCTGACCAGTCAAGGTCAAAGTAAAGAAATGTTTTATATACAGATTGCGTCAATCATTCAGAAACCTACCCTCCTCTGATGATCATATTAAAAGCCACCAACACCCATGGAAGGTACATGGCCTGAAAAAGAAAGGAATACCGGGTACCACAGTGAAAGAACAAACACTGCAGCAGCAGCAGCACTTATACAGCAGACTAATAATGGAGCAATAACAATTGTTCTGTGTAAAATGATGATAACCATCGTACCTTGAACTGTGTGCCAAACCAGAACTGGACAATCTGATCTCGGTTCAGTTGGCACCAGACGTACATCACACTCAAGACAAATGGATCCATCAGCAACTGAAAGAAAAACAGGGTTGGTTATGCTGGAATGTAAAGACAAGGAAATCTGAGTTCTCTTATCTATTTTTTGTTAAAGTGAGAGTGGACGTTATCAGCTTTCCCTACGATCTGACCCTCAATCAAAGGTGTCTCTTCTGACAGCACACGCTATTCTAAACCCATGATAAAAAGGACAATATGATGATTGGCTAGCAAACGAAGCAAGAAACTCACCATAAGTTCAGCTAAGAATCCAATGATCTGCCCATAGTTAAGGAATTCTAGGGTAGTTTCAGACATGGAAGTTGACAGGAGGGCATCTCATGTTTGTCTGGTCAAATACTTCAAACAGTAAACTGACCATTGATGGAAATGAAGTGCATTTTTTGCTCCCTATTTGCTAAGGAATACATTTTAACAAGCAGGAGTGAGAGATTCTCATTCAAGGATACAACGAGGATCACAGCGTTGAAGATCAGCATGAAGAGGTAGTCAGCTGGTCGTCCATCGAACACACCTGAAAAATGAGGTCATCAGGTGAGATACTATGTTGTAGAGAGTAATCATATTACACACATCTATTGTTATATCAACTAGAAATGGTACCCCCCCCCCCCAGGAAAATGGTATGGTATGGTTTCAATTGACTGTTCAGTATCAGGTGTCTATTATGAGATTAAATTAATCAGCCCAAATGCAATCCTTTACAAAGTTCTATAGTGAGGGGGATATTAATCCATTGACTATCACTCCAAATGCCACACCAGAAATCTGAATTTAATACCTGTCTCTGTCCTCGTAGAGTATGAGTATAGGAAGTAAAGATTGATAAGATAATGGAATCCAGTCATTGGTGTGATCGGGTAGTAAAACAATGCTGTGATCGGACGCCATATCTGAAAGTGAAAACGAACTTTTCAGAAAAACATGCAAATTGCAAGTCTGATTCAGGATGTAATTAATGGTCTCCAACTCGCAGAAATAACGGGGAATTTTTTTCTTCGTACGTTCATCCACACATACCTGGAATTTGTGGAAGAACAAGTTCCAATCTAAGATCATATAATATGGGCTGAGGAGCCCTATCTTCCCAAGGAGCGGGAAAGCAACAGCCAGTGTGAACCAGTACCGGGAGATCTGTGGGATGCTCCGGTACCAATCACCAAGATCATTTGACATCTTGAGGGGAGGCGAGGTAGCTACACCTGATGAAGTCAACACTTATTGGCGACCTGAAAGAATGGAGAAAAGTAAAGATAACACACCTTGCAGTGAGACAAGTCAACAGAGCCATCAGTATGACATGAATGATGTATTGATGAATGCGGCCAGGTAGGGGTAGGGGGTGCATCATCGGCAGCAGCAGGCAATGGCAATGCCAAAATGGGCCGGGACATCATGGTGGGGATGGTGGGGTGGGGGCCAACATACTCACCGGTCTACTATCTCACTCTACCCTAGGCCTAGCAAGAAGTCTTCACCACGATGGCGAACACTTTCACTTTCTCTGTACAGATGCCCTATAGGCCTACATGTACATGTAGCCTATAGCTAGCTAGGCCTACCGGGCCCCTACACCCACCAATACATCGTGTAGGCCTAGGCCTACATTGACTCTGTGAATCTTTCAACAAACACACTCCACACATCCATCACGCAGACTTTTCGTTACTGTCTTGTGAGACCACTTCAGGCTCTACCTACCAAAACACGATTAAGCAAAGTGTCCGACGCACTCCTAAATGGAATATCAGTCACAACTGAACGCGTTTGCTTATGATTCTGCAAGATTGAAACAAGAATTACGTGGCACTACCAGGGAAGATTTCACGTTGGCAGGTGCTGCCATCTTTTAGGACGTCGCTGGCCGGCGGCCGATGCGGAAATAGTTCGACCCGAACACGGCCGCGACAACAACAACGTTCCCAAAAAAGAATAAAATTTGATGAAAAGTGTCAGTCAAAGAAGGGTTTATTGTGATTCTCTTTAAATGTAATTAAAATCTGGCTATTCTGGATTGAAGAATAAATAATAAGCTATGCTGTCATGTTGTAACTAATCTTCATATCATTCGTACAGTCATGAAACTGTGTGACTTTATTCAGTTTCACAGTGCGTGTTGTCAGCACTGTAGGCCTACTGCCAGTCAGTGCCTGTGCCAAGCACTGGTGTAGGCCTACTGTATGTATCATGTGTATGTAGGCATGTTATGACAGTGCACTGCCATGGCCCATGTTTTGCTATAGTTTCATCAGAGCCCACCCTTTAAGTTTCCCTGGCCTTGGCCTATATCTAAAGTAGAAAGACATCAGGTCCATCATAACTATAATTTACTATAGTCACACTCGCAGCAAGGGGAGATCAACATATCAAGCCAGCTAGCTCTGCCTCCGTCCGTCTCTCTGCTGTGGGTAGCCTCAAACCTTACTTGCTTTGCCAGTCTGACAAGGCCTTCGCTTAGGATTATATTGGTTTACACCCTAGTTTTTACCATACTAGACATTGTTGTATCATCTTGCAGATTACCTTTGACGTCTGAAGAAGGCAAGGCAAAGAAATCAAAGATATGGAAGCTGCAAAATCTGATGATGCTGCAGAGAGGATGGAAGGGACATACCAATCACTACCTCCAGTTACTGATCATGAACGAGAGATTGCTGGCAAGTGTGCCAGTGACTTTGAAAAAAGAAATTTTGACGCCTGTCTGGCAGGAATAAGCAAACTGCATTCATCAAGATCATTGGATCCGAAAGTGATGCACAATAAAGCTGTGGTGGAGTATTGTGTATCTGGTCTTAGAAAAACAGATGAATTCAGGAAATGCTTGAACAGTGTTTGTCACCAGGTAATAGCACAGCTTGAATATGCCATACAAGTTGAATTACTCCAGAGTTCCTTGCAGAATAGAAATACATGTAATTAGCTACCCAGTTTCTAATTTCCATGATCAAACTGTATGATAATAGGTTTTGTTCTGTTCCTCTTTGTCTATCGGGCATCATCCTACCCATATTCCTTTCTTTCAGTGCCAAGTGAGTCTGGATAACATAGCCACATTGGATGATGTCGACCATTGTATAGTCTACTACAACCATGCTGTTATCTTACATCATCTGAAACAATACCAAACAGCGTTGGCTGTTATGGACAAGTTATTTCAGTACATTGAACCATTAGGTAGGTGCTGTTAGATCTTGGTCAGCTAATTGATATTAGTCAGAGGGCATGGCAGACCATTTTCACTAATCTCACTCACACTGGTGACAGGGTCCCTGGTATGGGGTTTGGTGCCCCCTGCAACATTGGTTAGATTGCCTAGTGGATGGTGAGAGGCAGTGTTGTGATTACTGAATGTCCTGATCAGTTGCTTGGTGTAGTCATAAGTAATTGTGCTTCTTTCTATTTCAGAAGAAAATCTGGCAAGAAAAATAGCTTTTCTTCATGTGGAACTGTATCTGTGTACCCAACAGGTATGTATTTATGATGGAAATGTTTGTGTTGGTGAATGTCATCAGTTGATGATATAAATCCCCTGCAGGATGCTAAAATATGCCTTTAACTTTGGTTTTCAGCCTGAGAAAGCGTATGCCATGTTAGGTTTCATAGAAAAGAATATCCTGAGCAATGGAAAGTCACAGCAGACACCAGAGAAGGACACCCACAGAGAAAGTGACCTATCTGGGGCCGATATATGGAGACCAAAGATTAGCCAGTACAAAGCTCGGTGTTACTTGATGTTGAAGTCCATGAAAGCATGTAAACGTGAAATCAAGAATATGATGAATTCAGTGGGACTAGTGAGTATAGCAGTAGTTAGCAAAGAGTTCATCTTTCATTCAGTGAAATCACAAGTGCTAGTGCTAGAAATCCATCTTGGAATATGTATGTAGCCAACTGAGTGGAAATTCATTTTCATCTATACAAGTAATTTCCTGTTTTTCTAGGGTCCTCAACTAGTCTACCTAAAGAGCAATTTTGAATACTTGCGTGGCAATTACAGGAAAGCAATCAAGGTGTTAAACTCAGCTCCCACACAATCAAAGGGACCACAGGAGAATGCAGAGTGTATACCAATGATGTACTACAATAACATGGCCTGTATTCACTTCCACATGAAGAAACACAACCTCGGGGCATTTTATCTGAGGAAAGCTATACAAGAGAATGAGAATGCCAGTAGAGACGTCAGCAAAGCTGACTTGAGTGAGTTTGCAATACTCTTATTTGACTCTAGATTGAGAAAACGTCATCTTCCATAAGTTTTCTTCCACTGATCAACGCTAGCTTCTGATTGGTGAGCCAATTATGTTGTATGTGCATATCTCGGTGGCTGCAGAAAGAAGACTTTACTGTTTTCAGTGAATTGTTTTCAAATTTCAGAAGTGTCTCATCCTTTATTGTAGGTAAATCACTATCTGGTCGACCCATCTATACCTTGGGTATCAGTCGTCATCATGAGCTACTCTACAACATGGGCATACAGCTATTGCATTGTGGGAAGCCATTGGCGGCCTTTGATTGTCTCATCATTGCCATACAAGTTTATCACACCAATCCACGACTTTGGCTGCGGCTGGCAGAGTGTTGTATACATGTGAACAGAGAGGTCAGTGCTGTTTTTTCAGTCTTTATCTACATGTATATCCTTTTAGCCGCCAAGGTTGATTTTCTGCAAATGTCTTATAGGATGTTGAACTTCAGCTAAATTGGGCAGGATCTCGGATCATATTCTGATCTGACTTCCTTCATTGCAGAGCAACGATGAGGACCGAAAACTAAGTCATCGCCTGGAGGTGGTCCAGGGATCAGTCGGATCTGGTGTTCATAGAAAACTCATCATTGGTCCTGGTATAACATCAAACTACAAAACGAGGTATGAGCTCTCTTAAAACTATTCTGCTGTTGGCTTGGATTTCATGTGGTGTAGGGGTCTCACAATGGATGGATTTGACAGTGTGTCAAGTGATACCCCAGGACTTACAGATCATGAAATTACTACTGGTACTTCAGCGTCACTTTCATAGACTTCTGATGCAGTCTACCGTATCTTCTTCCAGTAATGAGGCTGCAGCCAAACCTTCCACAACCCTGGAATTCGCCTCTTTATGTTTGAAAAACTCCCTGACACTTCTCCCAGATGAGAGGGTACCTCCGACACAGTCAGAAGATGCTGAGACAGCGTAAGGCTTGAAAATAGTTTTTATTTCTCCTCAGGGCCTTTGTGTCTGCCGTTGCTTGTGTCTGCCTTTGGCAATGCTAGGCTGTGGCATTTGAATCCCAGCAAGTTCTATCATTTGTATGCCTCTCTTTTAGAAAAAGGTTCATGTAGTCACCTCACTCGCATCAGACTCATGTTTACTTCAAGTCATTATTCCAGGAAACATTTCCTCGATTTCATATTTTGTTGTTTCAGGAAACAAGCCCATGATTCTCCACTGCCTGCCCCTCCAGCTAACCCAATGAAAGCAAATGAAGTGGCTAACCTAAGGTGAGAAATCCGTTCCTGTGGTTTAAGTGAGTGTAATAGGACTACCAGATATCCAGTTCATAGATCAAGGAGTCCATTATAAGTACAATATTTGCTGAGTAAAAGTTTAGGTGATGATGTTCGTTTCTTTACAGGTGCTCCGTTCTTTGTCAATCAGCGTATGTGGCATTATGTCTCAATGATTTCCTGGTCGCTTCACAGTTTGCAGACCGACTTCTAAAACAACCCAAGTTGTCTGGTGCTCACAGGTAAGATGAGACAAGTAACTATCAGATCAGTATTCAAACTTCGCTCATAGGAGCTGATAAGTATGAAAAGACAGCCTCTCCCACTCGTCAAGTCCTGTCAAGTAAGATCAGGGCGGTCAAACCCCAGCCCATGTCAGTTCATAAGTGTTACACAGTGGTAGAAGCATTCAAACCTTTGCTTTCGTCACTTTCAAATTCTCCTCATTTTCATCAGCTGTAGACACCTGTTTTCATATTCTACTTGTTCTAGGTACTTGGGCAACATGTACATTGGCGAGGCCCTAGTATCCTTGGACAGGATTGCAGATGCTGTGCAGCATTTCAACCCCGAGGCTGTTGTTGATGTGTCAGTCACACCACCAGATTACAAACAAGACCAGGGTGAGTGTCCCGAGTTTGGCTTTCACATGAATTCACTGTGTTACATTGTGGACTGACCCTCATTGTTTTGGAAACTTTCTTGTGATTGATTAGCTGGCAACTTCCCAAACAGAAAGCTTATTCTTAAGGCTCCTTCCCTTGGTTGAGAGGGCCCATGCTGTCTATCAGAGAAGCTATACTTGTATCAAACCCTGATACAAATGAATATGCCCTCTTTTTCAGAACGTGATAGAAATGGTGAGCCACAGGAGAGTGAAAATCGAGGTAAAAAACAACATTTCTGGCAGGAAATTTTCCAGATTCAGCATGCAGAATCTTTAAGCCATCTTCATCCCCTCAAAGTTCATTGTAACACCAGAATTTGACCGGTGGTCTCAAACTTTTATCAAATGAGTTGATATGATAAGATGTCTTTGTCTCCTCATAGGTGCTTTGTTCAGCTGGGTGCCAAGGGATGTTGCAAGAGCCAAGGCTATAATGCAGTACAACCTGGCCACAGCTCATGCCATCAGAGGTGAACACGAAAAGGCAATCATGAATTTGGCAAAGGTAAGTTTGTCAAGCAGTTATGTTTTTGCCACGTTTTTAAAAATTTTTGGATGGTCCTTGTAGAGGGGGCCTAGCTATTGGACAGGGCAGGTCTGAGGGGGCCATGTTTTCCTCCTACTGTCCTGTAACCTGCCGTGTGATTTCTACCAATTTATCTCAGTATTCCAAACTGTCTTCTTCAGAGCACCCAAGGCATCGGCATGCCCTTCCCCTCCCACATATACTACCTGAGGCTGTACCTTGACTTGATGGAAGGACGACGAAAGCTTGCTCAAGGAGTTATCAAGGAGCATTTTGGACATACAACACCAAATCGAGCCTGAGCACTTCCTTGGTCCATCAATGGAAGGTCTCCAAGCACAAGGCCTAGGAACTCTGGAGAAAATGATGACATTTTCACACTTACTAGGTCATTCATTGTTGACTACCGGTATATGAAAGTATCTTGTTGATAAATAACTGTGCTGTGCTGAGCTTTCATTTCAAGCTTTCTGACGGAAATGTGTGGTTACTGTCATGACTGTTACGGGCCTCTGTGATAAGACAATACTTTGTCGCCCCCAGCATTGTGAAATACCAGTGTATGTTTTGTCACAACCACTTTTGATGTAATGCATGATCATTGTGTACTGATTACATAATAAACCAAATGAAGTATATAATTTGAGAGAGAATTGCAGTGTAACTCCTTTACACATATATGAAGCAGCCTGATCCCTTGAAAGTGGCAATCTTAGTTAGTTGGGTCGCCCATAGATGTCTCTTCCGCAGCTAGCGATTGTTCCACTGGGCGGGACATTTTACTTTGGCTTTTTGCCATGCAACGTTAAGAATAAGATTGCTCGGATTAACTTTCTACTGAATTAATGGTGTAACACGCAGAGTTATCGAAAATTTATCTTGTTTACTCACGCGAGAAGTATTTTGGCTTCTTTGTGGATTTTATGCGGGTCCAGGCATAGGGCCATATAGCTTTTTGGTCCTGGGGGGCAGAAGACCACTTTTTGCCCAAAATGTGCATGAAAACCGCGTTTTTTTGGCTGGCTCTAGGGGGCGACAACTGCCCCCCGCTAAATAGGCCTACGGCCCTGGCAAAATACTCGACACTCATTCAGGGGTGGAACGTGGACCTCTCTCAGGATCTGGCGCCCACAGTCACACCCATGCACCAACCCCGTCAAGTTAGTTTCTCGGGTCATTTTGTCTGGATGATGCGACAATTGTTTCCTGCAAGAAATGTGTCCGAAACATGACCGGCCGCAGCATGTCAAAATTTTTTTAAGTTTATCGCTAAGTTTATTGTGCCTTATAAAACAATGTCACTCTCATCATGGAGGTATACCTCCATGCTCTCATCGCCACCCCACCCTCGAAACGGCTCAGCAACATCCGGTATCCGGCGAAAAGCTGGATGATTGCGCCATCGTTTAATTACCACGAGGTGTTACGTAATAGAGTTATAGCTCGGCTTCCCGCCCGACCAGAGTGACCTTGGCCAAACACGCATTCCACTCAAGGCTTGCATTCCACTATTTCATTCATGTTCACATGGAGGTATAATAAAGACTGCCCAAGTCGGCTCGGAATTCGTTACTCATTTGACTGAACTTGTACCGGTACGTGTCTATATTTCTGTACCCAATTCTGGATCATAAGGCTCTGGTTTTTGTCCTGTTTCAGTAACTTTTACTTATCAACTTTTTCTCCTCGTTTCAGGAGCAGCACGAACACGCAGTCAGAGAGCGCACTCGTTGATTGGTTGATAATTGATTGACAGGTCTCTTTAAATAGGTAGCTCCGCCTGCCCGTAGTAAGATGGCGCCGACGGTGAAGACAGGATAGTGTACCACAACGGCCTAAAAACCAACTATTTGGCCGGATAGAACACTGGAGGCCGGGTTTGAATGATCTACCTCATGAATTAAGATGTTGTGGTACCTATGCGCTCAGTCTCTTCCTCAGGGAATTTAGAATCAGCCAAGAAACAGTGCCGTTTTTAAGGGTCGGACATTTGCGAAAGGACATCCATGTACTTGCATGTATGTAATTACACAGTGTATTATGTTCTGCACTGAGTGTGTTCGGATTGCTCAGCGTGTCCTAATTCCTGTACTACCTCAGCATCAGAGTCACTTCTACGGCCCCATGGTCTATGTCCGTGATGGCAGCCGCATTCCCAGAGCAGCTAGGCGACAGATCGACGTGTCAACTCTGCCTGGATCGTTTAGAAGACCCGAAAGTGTTGCCCTGCATGCACTCATTTTGTCGGAGGTGCCTAAATGACCTGGCTTGTGGGGGCGAGGACAGAATAGTTCAGTGCCCCACATGTCACCAAAGGATGTCATTAGGGGATGCCGGAGTGGATGGCTTGCCATCGAATTCGTTAATAAACAACATAAACAACATACTCGATGTTGTTACTCAGGAAGAGGAGTATGAGTCGCCACGGGAATTAGAGAAGTTGCGATATTGCAGTTCGTGCGAGGATGGGAGTAAAGCTACCTCACAGTGTCGTAATTGTACTGAATTTTTGTGTGATAAATGTGTGCGTGCCCATCAGAGAGTGCGACTTACAAGAGATCATGAAATCGTTCGCTTTATTTATAACTCTGCAACCACTAAACCTCAGCCACAACTTGTGGCCTCTCCTATTCAACCAGTCTCAGACCGACCACCTAGTTTTTGTACCAAACACAAACATGAAGTATTACGCCTTTATTGTGATACTTGCTCGCAACCTATTTGTCGCGAATGTACAATGAATGATCACCTCAGGCATAGCTTTATCTACCTCCAAGATGCAGTTGAGAACTCCAAAACCATAACTATTAAACTCTTAGCCGATGCCGAAGCCGGAATAACGGCGATAGAAGAGAGTATAAAAGTCGCTCAGGGAATGACAGAGCAGGTTGAAGCACAAGCTCAAGCTGTCGCCAACGAAGTCCGCCAAACAACTCATCATCATCTTCATGCTCTTGAGGATCGAGAACGTCAACTCTTACGACAGGTCGAAAAAATTCGTCAGGTGAAAGGCAAATCCCTGCATTTGCAAGTTGAAGAACTCAAGAAGGGATTATGTACTCTAACCAACACCGTGGAGAAAGTGCGCCACACTCTGGAGACAGGCACCGACGTGGATGTTCTTAAAACCAAAGACGAGATGGTTGTGTCGATGAATAACATGCGCCACTTACGTAACTATCTTCATCCTCACGAGGATAACTACATTGTGTTTACTCCACCTGATGGTGCACTTCATGTTGCTATCTGTCACATGGGCTTCATTAGTAGTAGTGCATATGCTCCAAATTGTGTTGCCTCTGGTGATGGACTGAAACGTGCCCTGAAAGGGAAAGCAACGTACTTCCAGATCACCGCTAAAGATCATCACGGTGATGCTAGGATGGTTGGAGGTGATCCGCTGGACGTCATCATCCAGAGTCCAGAAGGGGTCCTCTACCGAGCAGAAATCACTGACCGTCAGAATGGTACCTATGTCGTTAACTATCGTCCGCAGATTGAAGGCAATCACATCATCTCCGTGACGATTCATGGTAAGCATGTTTGTGATAGTCCTTTTACGGTGGCAGTCAGGAGTGGGCGTGACTACAGCAAACTTGCAGCCTCTGGTCGCCCGGAGACAATATTCGGTGGTGAAGGTGAGCATGAAGGAAGACTCTGCCGGCCATGGGGTGTCTGTTGTGATAAAGACGGGAACATCATCATAGCTGATCGCTCCAACAATCGTATCCAGACCTTTGATGCCAAGGGAAAATTTCTGCGTCAGTTCGGCTCGCCTGGATCAAGAAACGGACAGTTTGATCGTCCAGCTGGTGTTGAAATGGATGGTAAGAACCGAATTGTTGTAGCTGACAAAGATAATCACAGAATTCAGATTTTCAGTTTTGATGGTGTCTTCCTTCTGAAGTTTGGTGAGAAAGGTGGTAAGAATGGGCAGTTCAATTACCCTTGGGATGTGGCATGCAATTCTGAGAATCAAATTCTTGTCTCCGATACGCGTAACCACAGAGTCCAACTTTTCAGTCCAGAAGGTCAATTCCTTAATAAGTACGGGTTCGAAGGTCCCTTGTGGCGCCATTTTGATTCGCCACGTGGTGTCGCCTTTAACAGTCTCGGCCAGGCGTTTGTTACAGACTTCAACAACCACCGTTTGCTTGTCATTCAGCCTGACTTCCAGTCTGCACGCTTCCTTGGTACAGAAGGTTCAGGGAATGGTCAGTTCATGCGACCCCAAGGTGTCGTTGTAGACCAAGAGGGTAATATCATAGTCGCAGACTCTAGAAATTACCGGGTGCAAATTTTCCAGCCAAATGGCACATTTCATTGTAAGTTTGGATCCCAGGGGATTGGCCCTGGTAACTTGGACCGTCCCTCTGGGATTGCAGTGTCACCTGATGGCTGGATAGTGGTGGTTGACTTTGGTAACAATCGTGTTCAGCTGTTCTAGTTGCTGGTCAAACGGCTGTTTCCTTTGGGACTGAGGATAAATTGGAGATTTTTTATCAGGAACTGGTTTCCTATGACAGTGTGATCAGTGGTGATTTGAAATAACATGGAAAATCAGTCATCTTCTGTGAGTGTCAGTCAACAAATCACATGATCAGGCTCAATTCCCAGCTACAACAACTGTAAGCTGTGTGGCCTGCCATCAAGTCAAACAGGACAAATAGAGCTTACAGAGGGCAAAACGTTGCCGAATTTATTAGGTCTACATGTACTTCCCATTCCACATTCTTCATCTTCCTCAGTCCCTTAGGGTCAAGTCTGACGGCACGAGTCTGTCTACTAATGTCTGTGTGAACTCAGGAAAAAAAACATACTTTTGCTCAGGTGTTGTGTTATTATACAGATTATTTCAAACGCCAAAGGCAATACTTTATCTCAGGGATTCTTCTACGAAGTAATATATTGAATGTAGTATTACATGTAATTTCTGAAAATTGTATGATAAAGAGAATATGGACTTGTGGAGACTATTTATTGTTGATTCAGTAGATAGAACTAAAAATTGTATTTGCTGTCAATGCAAGCATACTGCTGACTTTTTCGTTTTTAGAAAGTAGCCCAAGTTTTAGTCACAGTGACAATTTTATATTCTTTTTTGTCAGTTTATTTTGTTTTCTGCACTGTCACACAGTGTTAGGGTAAATTTTGTTCACCTCTCAAGTTCAGAAATTCAAAAATCTATGTAAAGCGGAAAGGTATGTCACATATTTTTGGTTTTTGGCTGCCCATTCTTTGAATAGAGTTCTGCCAGATGTTGATTTTATTAACCTGGACTTTGTTAAGAGCCACTCATGTAGTGTGTGTAGGAGGAAACCTTCACATAACCTGTAAGGAACATGGTTGGTAACTAGATATTGTGGGTTTTAAATCGACATTGGACTGCCACTGACACATGTGATCTGCCCCTGACACGTGTGATAAGTTCACACTGGTCATGGTGCCAACATTGTATGATATAGAAAGATGGTTGCGGTGCTGATAGTATAAAGTACATGCACTAACTCTATGCAATGTAACTTGGTGTGCGGATAAGGCAGACTGTGGCGTGTGTTTCCAAATCCAAATTTTTGTTCTCTTGCCTGTAGAACTTTGATTTGACTACATGTAGATGAACCAGAGTTGAGGTACATGCCAAGATAAAAACGCGACAAATTGGAATGGGTTTGTCAATGTCGGTAGACAAGCATGACCAGTATTTGAACCAGAGCAACGATATCTTCTTCGGTTCAGTAACAATGAAATACATCTGTTTACAAATGTTTGCTTTGTACAATTTATCATTCTGATTCAGTTCCAAATATTTCAGCAGAATCCTTTTCAACTGGATAATGGTCGTACTGTACTCTCATGATAGGTATCCCATGTTTTATAACCGTAGGCACAACTGATTTCCATTATTACAGCCACCATTTCCTCTTTACCTACATTCATTATCTAAGTTAATTTCTGATCCTGTGGCCCCTTCTACATGTATTCTTTTATTTTTTCAAAACAGTATAAAGCTACATACTCAGTTCCACTTGAAGCCATCTATGGCTTGTACGGTTCTTTGGAACGGAGGTTACCATGGAAACAGATGGTTGTTGGAGCAAACTCCTTGTTGTTTTCAATCCTCAATAAAAGAGGAAATGGTTGTTGAATTTCTCTAAGTTTTCATGATAGTTACAGCTGTAATCGCTTTGTGAAAATTGCCACGAGGAGGATTTATTTTATGTTAATTGTCACCCTTCGACGTGCGTTTCAAATATCTTGAAGGCAGAGATGGTGAAGCTTCTTGCATTAGGTTTGGATTCTCACAGTGTCTCTGAGAACCCTCTGCCTGACAAAAATGGCTTCAATTCTATTTCCATACACGTTTCATTTTAAAATTATTTGATATTTATAAAGGAGATTTTTGTTTCACTCAAAACATTTGTCATGGCCAGTTTTTCTATGAATTACTGATATATATCAATTGCATTATGTGTACTTTCAATCTCAGTTAGTTTTTAAAAACACCTCCCTGTATTCTGTAAATGGTAGTGGCATTATTTCATTTGAACAATCTTCTTCAATCTTAATCTTAACAACCACATTACCTCAATCTCATGAATTGAAAAAGAAATTTATCTTTGTCCAACATAGAAACAGTTTCTACATTGTAGTTTAACTGCAATGTATCCAGAAACTTCCGATGGCGTTTCTGATAGAACATTCACACAAATTCACGATTCATAATTTGTGCATTTAAGTTTTTCACACTCATTCCCATTTGGCATTCGGTTACGAAGAAAGGTGTGGTGATCATACCTTGGGTCTTACGGCTCGAGATAACCAATGACCCAGGGACATACCGTTAGTCACTACTAAGTGGTGCCTTGCCCTTAGGCCTGCCAATATCCCTCTCTCTGTGCGAACATAAACCCATCACGACCAGATATTAACCAGAAGTTTGGTTCCGTTCTGTAGGAAGTGCTGGTGAGAACACTCTTGCTACGAATTGAAAGAATTTATAAGACAACAAATGTGCCCGCCACTGCAGTGGGAGTGTGACCGGTTGAAAAAAATTGCTACAATCTCCACTACAGTGGACCTGGTAGTACAGGACAGAGATATGACTTCAATTGGCCAAGCTCCTGGGGTAGCGAGCATAAAGGGGTCGTAACCCTACGTCAGGCCTAAGCCAGGCGTAGTGCTGGTCAAGGATAGGGCCGCGACCAGCACTACGTCTGGCTTAGACCTGATGTAAGGTTACGACCCCTTTATGCTCGCTACCCCTGATGATCACATACAAGTGCCGTTCCCCATCAGAGCAGGGCAGAAATACCTGTCTGGCACCATGTCACTTGCGTGTACTGACAGATGAGGTATTGTGTCGATCAGGATTTTCTCATCGGGAATCAAGTGAAATATTGACCATGAATTGAAAAAAATTGAATTGAAATGTGAACAAGCAGATGTTGCTTCCTTTTTTCGACTGAACACAAAAGCTAACCACTTGTTTCCGTTCTCTCTCCGGTTTGAATATTTTAAGAAAAAAGGAATTCCTTTCTCCTTCCTTCGATACCCTCAGGATTTATACTTAGTCAATCTTTATTCAAGAAAAAAGCGATAAAAAACTTAATCTTTTCTTTATTTAGTGAAAGGTCAACCAAAGAACAGACCCTCAACCTTTATTTGTTTGGGTTTTCCAAGGTGAAAAAAATCTGTTTTTGTCGAAAAGTTGTGAAGGATTGACGTTTTTCTTTCTTTGTGGAACGTGGCCTTGGGATATGAATTTAAGTGGCCTTTTTTTCATGTCTAATCACAGAATGTTGAAAATCCTTGATTTTTTTGGACGTGCATCATTTAGTATCTTAGTTTCAAAATCAAGAGACTTTGCACCTTATCAGATAGTAACTCTCTCTCTACATGTACGTAGTCCGAATTGTTCATTCGGCCTTGGCTATTTAACAAATTTGCCTACATTATACCATTCTTCCCTACGAAAATAAAGTAAAATCAAATGTGTGAAGATTTGACCATTGCTTAGCCAGAACAAAGTCCACATCCTGTTAGTGTTGGCTTTTAGCCTGCTTGTATTCAGGACCAATTGGTTCTTTGGCATGCTCAGGGCAACCCGCCAAGAAAACACACATTGCTGCCCACAACAGTACATACAGCTGTAGTGAGATCCATGTGCCTGCATACCACAAGCTAATAGCCAAGATTTAGGCACCATTACATAACTTTGTGTATTGAGTTTGAATGTTTGATAAATATGGGGTTCAGAATGAGCTAACTGAGCAAACAATAAAAGCCAATGTTCCATTTTGCTTTATGGTGGTCATTTCTTAAGAAAATCTTGCCACTGAGAGAGAGGAAAATACATGTAGTTTTGTTAGTCACTTTTGACTTTTGTCTCTCATTCAAGTCCCATTGTTTGGGAATTCCTGGCCATTCAAACCTCCAAACCTTTCTATGAGAATCCAATCTTTGTCTTTATACACAACAGTCATTCAAGGGCCCAAAAGTAAATATTAATATGCCTGGCAGGGACCATTCCCTTTTGAAAAAGTTGGGGTCTATGCATGCCATTCATACTGACTATCAATCAGTTCTTGTTCCCTTTTCGATCCCTTCCTGTTCGCTACCTGCCTACTGCATCATGAGGGTTTTAGTTCTGCATATCCTCCTTGCCATGGCAACCTGTGTAAAACCATTACATGAGTTGTGGAGCCCCTATAGGGCAGATTATTTTAATTCTTGATGGGCCAGTCAGTTGGGTTCTTTGTTTCTTGGAAAACTGGTTTTCCAGGAACACTGTTATGTAATGTTCTTTGAACTGTGCCTGCAACTCCAGATGTCCCTTCCAGGAAGGGTGGAGGGGCCTCCAATTGAGAAAAAATCTTGAGTAATGAGACATTTGGCTTGAAATTGAAGGATAATAAGTTCACTGTTAGTTTTAATAAAATTGATGATTAACGTTTACACAAATTTAAT
>NMRB01004978.1:0-14159 GCA_002633025.1 Notospermus geniculatus
CCCCCCCCCCCCCCCGAAACATCCATCATTGCGACATAGCATTATTCTTCAATGAAAGAATTATTAAATTCAACAGGGTGTCCGTATCAGTATTGATTTTAATGAATCTTCCTTCTTTGCAGTGATTAAATACGCGTCTAGTAATTTGGGTGACTTCTCTCGAATAAGCTATATACACCGCATTTAAGTGACAGTTTCGGCGGTCTCTGATTGATCCACAATGTACTAGTATTGGGCACTTCAACATTGTCATTTGCATTAAATTAGTTCCTCATATGCTTCATTTCAGGCAATGAAGGACGTAGTACTGAGAGGTGTTTTTTGCACTGCAATGCACCACTTCGGGAGGTCGGCCCTGGAGGTGGGAGCCATATATCAGGCCAAAAGAGAGCCATCAAACGCATTCGACCAAAACGCAATTGCTGTGGTAGACGGTAGTCGAAAAGTGGGGTACATCGAACGGGAAAGCGCAAGGAAGTTAACTTTAACGAAGTGGCTATTTATCAAGCCCGGCTCGCTAAACAGTACGCAAAATCGGGCTTAAACGTCGAGCTGTCCGTATTTCCGGAACCAGGTGATAAATACTCTACCACTGTCTTCAGCGTGTTGATGGCACATTGCAAAGATGTGGGGCCTACACCCCTGAGGTCGAGGGTTCGATTCCCGTGTGGTCATGATATTTTTCTTTTTTCTTTTCTTTTTCTTGTTTTCCTTTTCTTAGAAAATTATGTTGACTTTTTCAAATTTCTACATAGAACAACTGGTTAATTATTTTTTTTCTTAGTGGTGACACTGATAAAATCGTCTACAGAATCGTCGCATCATCCATGCTGGGCACACCCTGGTGTTCGGACTCGCCGGCAGATTCTGACCCACAAACCCCAGCGGATTAATCTTGAGACTGACGAAAACCGAGAGTCTGAAGCTAGGCATGCGACATACAGTGTCTAAGATTTGGGTCATCACACATAAACAAGGGTTGAAAAAAGGATAAACTGGCTTCGGAGACCCCCATGTTGCGAGCAATGAAGCACCACCGCACTGCCGACTTCCGAACTAAACAAGCTGAAGCCATTGCATATTCGTGAGGAGGCGTGTCTGTATTGCCAGCTCGACAAACAATGCTGAATTTGAAGCCTGTTTGTCAAGCTAGCTCGATAAATAACACTAAATCCACGTGCTCCTCATCGAGCGGCTTGACAAATAAGACCGAAAGTAGTGCTTATTCATTGAGCGGCTCGATAAATAAACCCGGTCTAACTTTAATTCTGGACAGTATGGCTTCCACCTCTATGTTGTACTTGAAACCGAAGGACAGTCCTGAGACCTTCAGGAGAAAGCCTAGACAGGTCTGCTCTTTCGGTTTCAAGTGCAACGAAGATGACGTTGCCGGAATAATTCATGTGTGCAAGGAAGTTGGCATTGAGTGTGTTATTGTTTGAGCTGTTTGACTGAGGTGGAAAAATTGTCTCAAGAATCACCTTCATGTATAATTTAAATGAATATATTTATCATTGAATATTTATCGATTGAAAATGTTGTTCACTTAACTTGATTAAACACGGCGACGACCATGATGACTTGAATTTGGTTCAACAGATGGACAACAATATCCCAAAATCCATTGTTTCGTTGATGCTACGATAAATCATTAAATAGTACTATAAACGACAAAAAAGCATAGCAATGCTTCAATGCCTAGGCCCCTATCTGAATCCAAATCATTCTGAATGAAACTCAGCCTTTTGACGTAATGACGCATCACGTCATTCGCATCTGACATGATTACGCTCTCACCAACCAAGATGCTTCACACGGCTGGCAACTTGCGACGGCTGATATTTGGGTTATGTACCAATCAATTTACCTTCGTTTCATCCAGTGCCTGTGATACAGGTAATACTGCAAGCTTAAAGCGTTATTCAAAAGAAAAATCATCATATTTAGAAGAAAATTCAGATAATTAGCGAATTGGCGGAATTTTAGGACCCCCCTCTACAAGATTGACGTCAAAATTTCGACGTCATACCGCTGGCGAAATTTCAGGTCGGGACGTTAAGGGAATAACACGGTCTAGGTGTCTCGAGAAAACCGAAGGGATTACCGGTACCCAGCTATAACTTGCATTGCTCAAATCGGACACTACTTTACAATTACAGATTAGGAGAGGATGGTGGCGGAATTGCTATTGGGAATTTGAAGAACCTACGAAGATACCTTTCAAAGGCATTGAAGGGGAATCAGAAACTGGTAAAAGAAATTGAGGAAAAGGAGAATGCACTCCTTGGAGAGTACAGTAAGCACTTTCGAAATACGAAGTGGCTATTTATCAAGCCCGGCTTGCTATACAGTACGCAAAATTGGCTTACTGGAATTTAAGCTGAAATGCATGAACGAAAAGCCCCCATGCCACGAGCAAGAGAAATGCTAACGCCCAGCAAACACCTCAAACGAAGGCTCAGAACATGGTAGACACCAGGAGGGCGCCATCTTATTTGTCTTCGGGCAACAGAGCTGTCAACATCTCCGGATACCTCTTACACTACTCAAAGAAAAAAAATATAGTCATTTAGACGGGATTCGAACCTTCGACCTTCTGATTTGTAATCCACCACTCTATCAACTCGGCCAACGAGCCAGCTCACGATGATATGATTTATGTTTGTCATAGACGTAGGCCTTCGACTTGCGTAATAATACTATGAATAAGAGAAAACACAGGAAGCCCACCAACAGGATCGGTGGCCGAATGGCGAAGACGGTGGAGCAAATATAACAGGGCGCTTTCTTTCAGGAAAGTGTTCAGCAGGAGCTCACCAGAGGATGTTGACACCTTGACAGCTCGAAGACAAATAAGGTGGCGCCCTCCTGGCATCGTGGGGTCTATCATGTTCTGAGGCTTCGTTTGAGGTGTTTGCAGGGCGTTAGCATTTCTCTTGCTCGTCGCATGGGGGCTTTTCGTTCATGCAGTTCAGCTTTAATTGCGCAAAATCAAAATGCGCAACAGATTTAACCTCGACCCAGGCTTTCGTGCGCATTCGATTGCATTGTGTAGACAACCTTTGTTCGAGTTCAGTGATTTCCCGAACGCGCATGCATGCATTATGTTCAAACCCACTCTGCAGATATTATTGCACAAATTTGAACCATAATTTTAAGAAAGGGAAGTAGAAAGGGCGATCCAACGTCATGACGGCCAGGGGGCCCACCCTCCCACTACGGTGGAAACCAATACCCAGGATGGGAGTAGAGACAGAGCTGATGATGGTGATCCCCAGGCTAACCAGAGTGTCGACAGAAGTGAGGTCCGAGACAACCAGCGGTCCCCCNCCTTAATTACATCCACTCTCTTAATTTGGTCCAGCAACCTTCCGTGGTGCTTGGACACTATTCTTGCCTTAATTGCCTACTCATCCTGTCTACACAGGTGTTAGTTCTACATTCGGGTTTCAGCTCAGTCTTTTCTAGAGTTTCAGATTGTAAAGTTCCACTTGAAAAAAACCCCGGTTGGGGTCGAAAATTCGTGAATTCTGGAGATTGACTTCTTGCTTATTATCATTTTGTGTGTCAATTTTGTGCTATTCTGTATCTTGGATAATTTTAAGAAAAGTAGAGGAATGATAAAGCGTAAAATTCGAAGATATGGCCCTAATACTTAGATTAATTTCCCTTTTCAGGGCAGTAGGCCCCTAAAAACGTTCGGCTACTGTAGTGTAGCACGAGGAATCCCTCCCCTACACTCAGAGGCTTTGCAATGACGTCATCCTCAGACCTTTCCGTTTGAGGGGAGCTAAAATGTGCATGCCCCTCGCAAACAATAGACTTTCTATTGTTTGCGAGGCGCATGCACATTTTAGCTCCCCTCAAACGGAAAGGCCTGCATCCTGGTGGCCATTCTGGCGTACTTGGGGCGCAGAGGTGTGAGCCGACCGTGACGCGTCATTGTTTGACGTAACGTCATTGGGACATGCAAGGTTCATTTCGCTGCGCCTCTGCAGCGTGTGTCCTCCAGCATGGCGACTTGTGACGTCATATATTATGCATGTAAATAGACTGCCGAACTCGGCGAAGAATATCACATTCAAAATCGTATTTGCAGGCATTTATTTTACAGTAGTTCACATGAGGAGGTTTCAGTTGTGGATACATTGTCGACATTTGGCTGAAGTTTGATGAGCACAGCTACAGTGGTTGGCGAGATTCCAAAGGAAGTCTGCACTTTTAATGGTGCTGTGTTTTTGAATAATGATACAGTGAGTAGGTGATTTATTGGTGGTTGTTAGAACTCCAGATCGATGGGGCCCACAAAAGGAGAGTTGGCCTAGGAATGAACCCCCAGTTTGCAATAACAAGGGAAGCATGGGCCAATCAGTAAATGAGTACAACTTTTAGCATTGTTGTGCACATGGTTCAATGATCAGGCTCATGAAATAAGGGTGTCTGTTTCAATAATTTTTCATGGTGTTCCGGCTAGGACATTAACACAGGTCAGATTGTAAATAATCCATGTCGCAGTTACCTAATGATGTTGGGGCAAATTGGTTTACTTTCCAATCCTAGCAAATCCCAGTTATGCTCAGTCAACTGGTAAATACTGTGGTTTGTGGTTTAATCGTGTTCACTTTCCTTTATGGTGTCTGTTGCACAGGTGTGGCATTTTGCCTTGTTCAAGTAACGGCGGTGACAGACTAGCGCGTGCGTCCGCGCGCGTAAGCGAAGCAGCAAAAAACGCAGGACCGTGACAGACTAGTGCGTTCATCGCGCGGGCGCGCGTATTGTATGAAATCACGCATCTGAAAATTGTTGAGTAGGGCATTTGAATTCAAGCTTCCCTTTCTGTGTTGATTTCCATATAAGGTAAGCGTAGCGAGAGCGCATTGCGTAAAAATCGCTCGACCAGTTGATCGAGTCCGGAACAAAGCGTAGCCTCGCTTCGCACACGCTGTAGTCTGTCACGTATGAAGGAAAATGCATAGAAAGTGATCGGGAGCAGCAAACACGTCGCTTACGGAACGCGCCGCGTTCGCGCTAGGTTGTCACCGCCTTTAGGTTGACTTTGACTATAGTTATTGAAAAGAGGCTACTATTGTTGCACGCTAAAGCCGGTGACAGACTAGCGCGACGCGGTGCGGAGCTACGCGTTTTCTTTTGTGTTTTCAGGCACCACTGAGCACCATGTGCAGTGGAGCACAAAAACACAAAAGAAAACGTGTCGCTCCGCGTCGCGTACGCACTAGTCTGTCAGCGCCTTTAGGCCGTTAAAGCTGACGTGAACGAACAAAAAGCCCCCTTGCGACGAGCAAGAGAATTGCAAACGCCCTACAAACACCTGAAACGAAGGCTCAGAACATGATAGACTCCACGAGGCCAGGAGGCCGCCACCTTATTTGTCTTCGAGCTGTCGAGGTGTCAACATCCTCTGGTGAGCTCCTGCTCTACATTTGAATGAAAAAAAATTGACCCAGCTGGGAATCGAACCCGCGCCTTATTGTCTCTCTGTGCCACCATCTTCCCCATTCGGCCACCGAACTTGTTGGAAGACTTCTTATGTTTTCTCTTATTCGTAACATTATTACGTAAGTCGAAGGCCTACGTCTAAAGCTGTGTTCACACTGAAACCGACTTGAAAGCGTTTTCCGTAAAACGTTTTACGGAAAACGCTTTTGACCAAAAACGACTGTGCCACACTACAGTCACCAAAGCGTTTTCAAAACGGTTGTCGCGCCCGAATGACGTCGAGTCGTTGTGAAACCACTTCTGGAACCGTTTTCGTTAAAACGCTTTCAAACCGTTTTAAGAGGGCTCTAGTGTGGCACCCTAAACCGTTTTAACATCTTAAAACGTTTTCAAACCGTTTTAAAAGCCCAGTGTGAACGCAGCTTATGACAAACACAAATCATGTATTTGACAGCTGGCTGTTTGGCCGTGTGGATAGAGTGGTGGATTACAAATCAGAAGGTCGACGGTTCGAATCCCGTCTAAATGACTTCATTTTTTTCTTTGAGTAGTGTAGGAGGTATCTGGAGATGTTGACAGCTCTGTTGCCTGAAGGCAAATAAGGTGGCGCCCTCCTGGCGTCGTGGGGTCTATTATGTTCTGAGCCTTCGTTTGAGGTGTTTGCAATTCTCTTGCTCGTCGCATGGGGGTTTTTGTTCGTTCACGTCAGCTTTAAGAATGATTTCAGGGTCCACAGCCCTATTCATGGAACTACCTGAATCATTGAACAATACCACCAGACCGCGGTAATTTACTTCTTTCAAAGGACTTGGCCAACCCCGTTGTGGTACTAAAATGCATATTATAAAGAGGAAAACCTGGTGTGAGTAAATCATGCCAGACCACCAGTAAATCAAGTACTCACTGTATCTCCCTTTCGCGCATTTTCCCATTACGCATTTTGATTTGGCAAATTCCAGTAAGCCAGCAAAATAACATCGAGCTGCTCTTAATTTCCGGAACCATGTGATAAATACTCTGCCGGTCTCTTCAGTGTGTTGATTGGCCCATTGCCAAGATGTTGGGACTACAGCCTGAGGTCGAGGGTTCGATTTCAGTGTGGTCATGATATCTTTTATATTTTCTTGTTTTCCTTTGCTTAAAAAATTATGTTTACTTTTCCAAATTTCTACATTGGTGAGCCGGCCAAAACCTCTAATATAACTTTTGATGGCATTGGATGTTAAAGTTATTCCAATGGGTAGGTAAGGGGGTCATCCCTATGTGTCCCGGGTTCTATGTGTCCCCAGTTCCATGTGTCTGTCTCAGTTATGATTGGCCTTGTCCTCATTTTGTTCTCAAGTGGAGTCGACGAACTCATATCTTAATAATCATGTATGTATGTATTAACTAAAATAAATCAGCGTTAGCATTCATTATGATTTTTTTTGAACATTTTTTAGTGATGCTTCCAACCGTTATAATATGCATCAAAATTCATAATAATTTTGTCCACTGACTCTTCACCAGGGCCTGTTTCATAAAGTGACTTTAAGGCTAATGGTACCTTTAATAAAATGGAAAATGCATTGAGTTAATGGTACCATTAGCTTAAAGTCACTTTATGAGACAGGCCCCTGTTTTTTTTCTTCAGCATCACCGTAGCTACTGCATTTTGGAAGATTAAAAGTCTAATTAACCTTACAAAAAACCACGTAATTGTTTGGTATGTATTGAATATGAGTAATGATAGATGGGCCGTGGAACTACTGCTTTTCATCGTGGAAGCTGTACATTAATGCTAACGTTGATTTATTTTAGTTAATACATACTTTATCCATGATAATACATACTTTATCCATGATGATTAAAATATGAGTTCGTCGACTCCACTTGAGAATAAAATGGTGGCAAGGCCAATCATAGTTGAGACAGACGCCTGGAACTGGGGACACATAGAACCCTGCATACAAATAACTGTCTTTAGGGACGCATAGAACCCGGGACGCAAAGAACCCGGGACACATAGAACCCGGGACGCAAAGGACCCGGGACACATAGAACCCGGGATGCAAAGGACCCGGGACACATATAACCTGGGACACATAGGTACGCTCCCGTAGGTAAGTATGACTATGATATTGTCTTTCAGAATCACCCGTTGGGCAAGGCGATTTTGACCTCTGAAGGTCAAATTTCAAGGTCAGCGGTCAAATAACTGACTTTATCATTGGACTCGAGAACTGAGGTTTGTACAGGACAACGGGACCCGATGTACAGCTAACTTCTGAACGGTTGGATTACACCCCATAAATGTATTACCAACATATAGAAAGATGGTGCCTCTTAATCACATGAGCATGTTTTTGTAGTTTTTAACTAGTTACCTAATTGGGAACGGCGGTTTTATGTATTTTGACCCATTTTGTGTTAATTTTTAAAAAAACTTCATTTCTTATTACATAACAACTGAAAACAATTAAAAACATGCTTATTTTATAAAGAGACGCCATGTTTCTATCTGTTGGTAATACATTTATGGGGTGTAAATCCAACCGCTCAAAAGTTCTAGCTGTACATCGGGTCCCATTCTCCGGTACAACGCTGAGTTCTTGGGTCCAATGATCAAGTCAGTTATTTGACTTTTGACCTTGAAATTTGGCATTTATAGGTCAAAATGGCCTTGGCCAACGGATGATTCTGAAATTTCATTCCATGGTCTTACTTACCCATGCATTGAAACAACTTTAACATCCGATGCCATCAACACTTTTGTTAAACTCCCCCGGCAGTTTCAAACCGCTACCCACTGCGTTATCCGCGCTTAGAAACTGCCATTGTTGACGCCAATCTCAACTTATGACCAACAGACGGCGCTCGCTGTCGATTCGGGGAATCCCCATTTGGGAATCTGCGCGATACTCGCCAGTAAAACGGACCAAATTAGTGATTCTCAGCAGCTTTCATGAGGCAACTGGATTATATACCCTTCAAAATATCCAAAACGTGGGGGCAGACTAACAGGCGCGTGACAACATTGCTCATATTTGCAAACGGCGTTGATATTGTTGACTTTCTAATCGCGTTATGTATGAATACACAGTACACATATCATAGCCAATCAGAAAGTGTGTTACTCCGGCGTCGGCTAAACCCGCGATGACGCTCGTGATTGGATATCTCGTCAAACAGCGCCATCTGTTGACTATAAGTCAGTTTTGGTGCCAATCATGTCAGTGTTTAGTGGGTCTATACCTACGGCCAGCTAAACCCTGGGGACGAGTGTACACTTTTGTTAGAGGTCTTTTGTGGCATTGGCCGGCTGACTACATAGTAACATAGAACAACTGGTTAATTATTTTTTTCTTAGTGGTGAAACTGATAAAGTCGTCTACAGAATCGTCGCATCATCCTGCTGGGCACACCCTAGTGTTCGGACTCATCGGCAGAATCTGACCCACAAACCCCAGGGGATTAATCTTTGACTGAAGAAAACCGACAGTCTGAAGCTAGGCATGCGACTTACAGTGTCTAAGATTTGGGTCATCACAAAGAAACAAGGGTTGAAAAAAGGATGAATTGGCTTTGGAGCCCCCCATTGTGAGCAATGAAACACCACCACACTGCCGACTTCCGACCTAAACCAGCTAAAGCCATTGCTTATTCATCAGGAGGCGTGTCTTTATTACCAGCTCGACGAACAATGCTGAATTTGAAGCCTGTTTGTCAAGCTTAGCTCGATAAATAATACTAAATCCACGTACTGCTCATCGAGCAGCTAGATACCCGGTCTTCGAAACAATCATGTTAATGATGTGTTATTATTTTCATGATTCGCAAACTGTTAACTTTTTACTTGCGTCTTTTCAGAAAGTGGGGGGACTCCAGCTCAGAAAGCGGTAGGTCAAAGATGAAACTGAATAAAATTTTCAATTCACTCTAAATTCAATGGAGGAAAAAACTTCTGTTTGCCATCGTTATTTGTCTTCGCAATCGCTAGCGGTGTCAGTTTTGACAAGCGCGGCGTGGCGCGACGCGGTTGTGTGGGGTGGTCATGATTAGCGGAAGTGACATCTTTCATGTCATTCAAATTGTGCCAGATAAAGTCTTGTCCACACTGCAGGCTCGGTGCGATGCGAACTTTTTCGCGCCTGATTGTTTCCACTGTTAAGTCTATAGCTGTCATACTTGCGGTGCGACGCGATGCGGTAACAAGACTGTAATCCTTTGTACAGATCGCGCCGCGTCGTACCGCGCCTGCACTATGAACTAGGCTTTAGAATCCATTCACACGAAATTCTGGCGATGCGATGCGGCAACCATTGTCTGTTTCCGCGACGTTGGTCACGGACAAAGATGCGGCATCGCACAGGTCTAAATTCGCGTGAATGGATTCTTAAGGCGGTGACAGACTGGCGCGTAAGCAACGCGTCGCAAAGTGTTCAACCAATCGGGGAGGCGGTAATACGGACCGCAACACCTAAGGAAGAATCTAATTGGCGGAACGTCCGCAGGACGCGGCGCGTACGCGCCAGTCTGTCACCGGCTTTAGCCATGCTCGCATCCTCACGCGGCAGGCGATTCGACGCAGAAAAAAAATACTGTACGAGCGATCGGGGCGGTGAAAATAGCTCGTCGCATCCTACCGCATCGCAATGTGAACAGCTATAGGCTTAACAGTGAAAACAATCAGGGGCGAACAATTTCGCATCGCACCGCGCCTGCAGTGTGAACAAGGTTTAAGGCGGTGACAGACTAGTGCGTACGCGACGCGGAGCGACGCGTTTTCTTTTGTGTTTTTGCGCTCCACACAGCACATGGTGCTCAGTGGTGCCTGAAAACACAAAAGAAAACGCTTAGCTCCGCCCGGCGTCGCGCTGGTCTGTCACCGGCTTTAGAACTGTCTCAGTGAATGAAACTCTCGCTTGCCTTGGCCGCCGTACTCACAGACGACATAGGAGCCGAGTAATGTTCACTTTATTGCTTTTACAAAAGAACGATAATGAAATGGTAATCGACATCATGTGCAGTGAAAAGAAAGGAACACCCCAGCCTGACCACAAAGGTGCAATCAAAGCTCACCAGTGTGACCACAACAATACACCTCAGCCACACCTCACTAAAAGGAAAGAAGGCCTGTCAGTCAAACAAAATAGGCGGGGTTCTTACACCATGACGACAGCCAATGAAACAGTGAACGGAGCTACGTTCGGTGCAATGTCTTGCAACGTCCTGTTCCAGTATCGCCGTCTGGTGGTACTGCCCCGAGCGGCCAATGAAATCCGTCGTAAGACCTGAACTTAGCGCTACGTACGTACGTACGTACGTTCAATTTAGCAAGTTACCTATTTGTCCTATATACCTTTTGTCCCGGTACCTTTTGTCAGGGTACCTTTTGTCTGGTACATTTTGTCCTACATGTAGGTACGTTTAGTCCGGTTACGTTTTGTCCTGTCACCCTGGTATCCCAATGATGTCAATGCAAAAGGTCGGATTTTGGCAAAATCCCTTTCCAACCATGTCAACCCCAGTGACAAGCCAATTTGAAAGTACGCTGCATTTTTGCTAGGTTTGTGAACAAAAAAATATCTCCAAATTCGCGGTTAAGAGAGGGGGCATCAGCGCGAAAAGGAGCTCAACTTGTCTAAAAGGTGCTGGGGACTTAAGAGAGGTTTTCAACTTTGGGGAAATCTCGGAAAGTACAAAAGCTATCTTCTTGAAACTTTCATGGTTGACACTATGGTCCATATCAATCATCATGACATAATATCAACCGGCTCCTTCTATTGTTTCACCACTTTCTGTAATTAGTACTTTAGAGCTCTGTACGGGAAAGCAGTCATTAGCAGTTTGTTTCAAAACACTATCTATGTACAGCCTGGACTATGTACTGTCACATCAGCCAGTAAAAAGTGAAGTTTTTCAAACAGGGATAGTTGAAAATGCATCATTTTTACCATAAGATTTCTCAAGTTTCTGTTTTATTCAAGGGCTGCACTGAGTAGCCTTTTGGCAGTAGGCCTAAAAAGCCATTGTGCAAGGGGAATGGACTGACCAATTCTTACAGAGGGGACAGGGTTCCCTGCCTATTATTCCATAATGCTGTAACATCTTGTAATGGTCAAATGATTCTTCCATATCTGGGCCTTTTTGAGTGTTTCCGATAACAGCAGAAAATGAACAGGGGCAGGTCTCCTTTCTGTGTGGTTATTTTTACAAGCAGTGTGTCTAGTCGAAACATAACAGACATGTGATGTCACTGTCCTTAAACTTGCAAGGAGTTCACTTGACATTATTCAATTCATCACCCTTGCCCCTCCATGAGTGGTTAGGCCCATGTATTGTTGTTGGCCTGTTATGTCAAGACTTGTAATCATGCATAAAACCCTGTGGCTCAGACTTCAGTAAAGTTGAAACTGGGCAGTATAACCGATATTTCTATCCTTAAAAAAGCCCTGTCGTGATATGACTTGTTTGTTTTCTTTTGGATAATCTTATTCAACATGATCCCAAGGATATTCAGTCAAACTCTCAATGGAATATATTGATTCCTTCAGCAATTTCTACGGCATTCAAAATGACTAATTACAGTAAGTAGTGAAACAATAGAAGGAGCAGGTTGATATTATGTCATGATCAATTATATGGACCATAGTGCCTACCGTGAAAGTTTCAAGAAGATAGCTTTTGTACTTTCCGAGATTTCCCCAAAGTTGAAAACCTCTCTTAAATCCCCAGCACCTTTAACTCTCTTTCGTTTCCACATAATTTCACCACAAACGACCAATAATAACTGCGTTATGAGCAAAAGAATGTGGTAGTGTCAGGCAGCTGCATGTAACATACATGTATTCCGAGATATGTCAGACTAAAGGTGACAGACTAGCGCGAACGCGGGGCGTTCCGTTAGCGACGGGATCGCTGCTCTCGATCACTTTCTATGCATTTCCTTCATACGTGACAGACTACAGCGTGCGCGAAGCGAGGCGACGCGTTGTTTCTGACTCGATCAACTGGCCGAGCGATTTTAACGCAAGGCGCAATTGTTTCGCTGACCTTATATGGAAACCAATACAAAAAGGATGCTTTGAATTCAAATGCCCTATTCGATGATTTTCAGATGCGCGATTTGATATAATAGGCGCGCGTGCGCTAGAAACGCACTAGTCTGTCACGGTGTCGCATTTTTGGCTGCTTCGCGCACGTGTTGCTTCGCTTACGCACGCGCTTGTCTGTCACCGCCTTTAGGCGTCATAGAGTTAATAAGATAATAAAATACAATCATGATCAGGGGTCTTATCGACGAAGCTCTCTAAAGGCGGTGACAGACTAGCGCGACGCCGCGCGGAGCTAAGCGTTTTCTTTTGTGTTTTCAGGCACTACTGAGCACCATCTGCAGTGGAGCGCAAAAACACAAAAGAAAACGCGTCGCTCCGCGTCGCGTACGCACTAGTCTGTCACCGCCTTTACTTACTTGAGTGCGCAAACTGTGGGTAATCAACTGTTCACTGTCAACGTGACAAAGGATTTGCCTGCCTTATAGTTACCAGGGTTTTGTGGATAAGTTCCCTGCAGAACTATGCTACTGGGAGGTGCTGTTCGCGGTTGTTCGTTATTTCATTCTTCCGTCCGTGTTGTTGGATAGCGTCAAGGACCTCGTGCAAGCGACATTTGCTTTGTATGTTACGTCTTCGGTCCAACCACTCACAGCGCCGCCCTGTCGTGGGAGAGTGTCATTATTTTCGACTGGACCATTGACAGAGAGTGTTGCTCTTTTAGTGATCTCATTTTATTGTCCAATTCTGCCAAGCAAAATTCCAGTTCATTTTTAGTTATTGCCTATTTCTTGCAGGAAGCTAAATATGACACGCAGTCCAAACAACTTATCAAGTCATTTTCTCAAACGATAGAAGCTAACACAAAGCGCAGCAAATACAAAGATGACGGCGGTCCATTTCAATATCTCCTCGATGTTCTGGTGCTTGTAAGACTCTACCTCGACCAACTGAGTACGAGAGACAAAAGTGAGGTTAGTTTAAAGACGTTACTACTATGCATATGGGGTTTCTAGGACAACGGCTTTTTGACTCAAAAACCATCTAGTCTAGGAGCTAACAAAGATTTAATTCACATCTCAAGTACAAAAACTTTTTTGGGTTTGGGAGTTAGTTTCTATCCCACTGACCACAAAAACCCAATTTTTAAGTTCTGCACATGGTGCGTTTGGAAGATACAGCCGTTTGAATTTTGGGTACTGACTTTATTATTGGGGCAAAATCAGAGCATTTGTACAGGGGCTTGGAAACTGATGTACAGCTAACTTTTAAATGGTTGGCTTGAGACCCTAAAAATGTATTGCCGACAGATAGAAACATGTGCCCATAAGGTATGTTTCAAAACTGAACGTACGAAAACGGAAAAAAACAAGAGAAGGACATCGGAGCGATGTCAATGGTTTCCGATGAGAAGTTTACTACTTTAGTTAACTGTTACCTTGATATCTGACCTCAAGAAGTATTGCGTAACTGGAACACCCCTGAGCCACCCCTTATTGCATTCCGGAGACCCAAAAACCTTCGTGATGTGCTGGTAAGAGCCAAGGTCCCCACACAGGAGATCCAACGTGCCAAGCCCACCTGTGACCCTTGCTCAGGGAAAGGACCAAAGAGAGGTCGGAAATGTCAACTTTGCATCTCCTTGCCCTCCCAGTCCCACATCACTAG
>NMRB01004980.1:2531-25102 GCA_002633025.1 Notospermus geniculatus
AAATGTTCCAGGGTCATGTATCCTCGTTAGATGGACACTGATAAAAATTTGGAGACAATCCAGTTACAGTTCAGGAGATACTGGACTTTGAGCTTTGGTTTTGGCCACCTGGTGACCAAGCGAAGAATCGAATCAGACCGAAAAGTGGTGTCATAGGTCATCTGACATAGGGGTGTATACGTAGCAAGTTTCAAGTCAATAGCCCAAGCAGTTACGAAACACGCCACCAATAACTAAATTTTGAACTTTGACCTCTGTGACCTTGAAAAGTAGGTCAAATCAAAATCCCGTTATATATGTAATGTACCCTCATTAAATACACCTATGATAAAAATTTGGAGGTGATCCAGTCATTAGTTCAGGAGTTATTGCACTTTTTGCGTTTTTGGTGTCCGCCACCTGGTGGCCAAGCAAAGAGTCGAATCGGACCGAAACTTGGTGTCATAGGTCATCTGACCTAGGGGTATATATGTACCAAGTTTCAGGTCAATAGCACCCGCGGTTATGAAATGTGCCACCGAAGGCAAAATTTTGAACTTTGACCTCTGTGACCTTGAAAAGTAGGTCAAATCAAAAACCCGTTATATATATAATGTACCCTCATTAGATACGCCTATGATAAAAATTTGGAGGTGATCCAGTCATTAGTTCAGGAGTTATTGCACTTTTTGTGTTTTTGGTTTCCGCCACCTGGTGGCCAAGCATAGAGTCGAATCGGACCGAAACTTAGTGTCATAGGTCATCTGACCTAGGGCTATATATGTACCAAGTTTCAGGTCAACAGCTCCAGCGGTTACGAAACGTGCCCTGCTAACGGACAACGACGACGGACGACGGACGCAGACCCACGACCAGAGCTCACCCCAGGTGAGCTAATGAAATGGTCCATGGACCATGTGCTCACCTGGGTGAACGTACCAGAAAAACAAATGACAAATGTTAAATCGAAATGTTCCGGGGTCATGTATCCTCGTTAGATGCACCTGATAAAAATTTGGAGACAATCCAGTTACAGTTCAGGAGTTACTGGACTTTGAGCTTTGGTTTTGGCCACCTGGTGGCCAAGCGAAGAATTGAATCGGACCGAAAAGTGGTGTCATAGGTCATCTGACATAGGGGTGTATATGTACCAAGTTTCAAGTCAATAGCCCAAGCAGTTACGAAACGCGCCACCAAATGACTAAATTTTGAACTTTGACCTCTGTGACCTTGAAAAGTACGTCAAATAAAAAAACCCTTACTATGTATGTCATGCATCCTCATTAGAAGCACCAATGACAAAAATTTGGAGAGGATCCACTCATTAGTTCATGAGTTATTGCACTTTTTGTGTTTTTGGTTTCCGCCACCTGGTGGCCAAGCTAAGAGTCAAATCGGACCGAAACTTGGGGGCACAGGTCATCTGACCTACCCCATATATACATGGTTTAAAGTCCGGTTATCGTGGACGCCAATGCTTTGCACGGTGAATTTCCGTTTTAAAACTTCTTTGACCTCTGTGACCTTGAAAAGTAGGTCAAACCAAAAATCCGTTATATATGTAATGTACCCTCATTAGATACACCTATGATAAAAATTTGGAGGTGATCCAGTCATTAGTTCAGGAGTTATTGCACTTTTCGTGTTTTTGGTTTCCGCCACCTGGTGGCCAAGCTAAGAGTCGAATCGGACCGAAACTTGGTGTCATAGGTCATGTGACCTAGGGGTATATATGTACCAAGTTTCAGATCAATAGCTCCAGCGGTTACGAAACGTGCCCTGCTAACGGAACACGACGGACGACGACGACGACGACGGACGACGGACGCAGACCCACGACAAGAGCTCACCCCAGGTGAGCTAAAAATTGCATTGATGAAGAAGATATTGTGCGCAATGGAAAACAGAAGTGAGTTAAGTTTTTATTTTACGTTTTTTTTGAGCATGTCTGTTTATTCCAGAGAATGCAGCTTTTAAAACTCCAGCTGTTCATGCGACTGATCTCGTGACAATCGAAACCCCACATATTAAATCTCAAAAAAAAGAAATCGTTGAAATTCATAATTACGTGAAAGTGTTTTTGGGATTCGCTCTGTCCCCCTATAGATTACATGTAGTCTATTGAAAATGGCTTTAAACATAATACATGTACTTTTTTGCAAATGAAGACTGCGAACAGTTTTCAAGACAATCGGGGAGAAGACGGTTCTACATCATCAGGAGGAGCATGTAGGAGGAAGTTGTTTAACATATCATTAAGTTTGTTCTCTGTTTTATTTTACTGTGTTACACAAGATTTCTGTTAGTAACTGCTAAAATTCACAGAAAGGATGGGATTATTTTGTCAAATCATCCTTTTTCTTTATTTCGCAGGCTAGTACTACTTGTACTACTAAAACATCCGCGGCATCGGTCGATACACTTGAGGTTGACAATTCTTAATGAACATGATGAAACTGTCAATCTCACACCTCAAGTAAATTTATCGGACATAAATCCGAATCCTCCATTCGTTCGTATTCGCACACCCTAACTGATGCCAAAAAAGTATTTCTGTCTGTATTTCTGCCACCCTGTCAAAAAACTCGGGACTTGATTCTGAACCAGTTGCTCAGGGATCAAATGGTATTGCCACTCCCACTGTACAACCAGATGCTGATCAAACCTTATAGTCCAGGAAAAATATTATTTGACCTAGAACAAATTGCAACAGAATTTCTTTTTGCTTTATATGGTTTAGTATACCCCTCCAAACATCACATAAAAACAGCAAATTTGTTGATTTTGGGCAAAATATGACGTAATATGCCATTTCTACAACACAGCGACAACATATAATGTTCAAATCAAGCGTATCTGACTCAGAGGTGCCATATTTCTATCTATTGGTAATACATTTATAGGGTCTAAAACGTACGAGGAAAAAGTTAGCAGTACATGGACACTTGAATTTGTAATAGAAGTCCGTAAACATTGTAATAGGAGTTAATGAAGGATCTCAAATAAATACCAATTATGGGCACTTCGGGGGTCGGATTTGACGGGACTTTTTATGTGATGTTTGGAGGGGTATACTAAACCATATAAAGCAAAAGGAAATTCTGTTGCAATTTGTTCTAGGTTCCCCCCAATTTTCGATAAATATCCTGGGCTATTAGGAATTGGTTCTCAGCCAGTTGCTCAAGAATCAACCACTGTCATTGTTCAACCAGATGCTGGCTTGGATTTTGCTGAAGAAGTATCTGATTGGGAACTAGTTCAGAATGCAGTTGTTGATATTACAACAAATAGTGCAAGATCATTCTCCTTCTGTCCAACCTTCAATGAATTTATGCGGGGGGACATTCGCTATGTCTCCATTTCGGGCAACATTTTTATACTCCTGCCGTGATTCCTACGTCCGCAAGTAGCAGTCAGGTAAGTCCCATCACATCCTTTTCAGAATTTTTGTTTATTCCAGTTTAAAATCTTTGATCAGTTTTAAAGGAAACCTGTTTTTCTTTTCCAGTCACCAGAATGGAATGAAATGGTCCATGGACCATGTGCTCACTGGGTTGGACATAATAGTCTAATGACAGAGGGAGGTACATATCAGTTATGAGCAATCTGGGTCAAGTCATTCCCAGAAAAGACTTTGATGATTTTTGGGTTATGCCACCTGGCGGCCATATTAGATGGCCGATCGGGCTGCAACTTCACATGTACATAAAGGTCATCTGCAGGGGACCACATAGCACATTGGAGCGCTTTAGGTCAAGTCGTTCCTGAGTTACAGCACTTTGATGATTTTCGAGTTACGCCACCTGGCGGCCATATTGGATGTCCGATCGGGCCGAAACTTCACATGGACATAAAGGTCATCTGCAGGGGGCCACATAGCAAATTGGAGCGCTTTGGGTTAAGGCGTTCCTGAGTTACAGCACTTTGATGATTTTTGGGTTACGCCACCTGGTGGCCATGTTTGAAGTCAAATCAGGCCGAAATTTGACATGCATGTAAAGGTCATCTAGATGGAGGTAAATATCAAATTTGAGCACTCTGCGTCAAGCCGTTCCTGAGTAATAGCACTTACTTGATTTTCAGGTTACGCCACCTGGCGGCCATATTGGATGTCGAATCGGGCCGAAACTTGGTATTTTTTAAGGTACCCCTCCAATGCATGTTTATGCAAGATATGAAGTTGCTCGGTGAAATAATGACAAACTGTGGCAGGTTCGTCACTTTTGTCGAACTTTGACCTCTGTGACCTTGAAAAGTAGGTCAAATCAAAAACCCGTTATATATGTTATGTATCCTTATTAGCTACACCTATGATAAAAATTTGAAGATGATCTAGTCATTAGTTCAGGAGTTATTGTACTTTTTGTGTTTTTGGTTTCCGCCACCTGGTGGCCAAACTGAGAGTCGAATCGGACCGAAACTTGGTGTCGTGGGTCATCTGACCTAGGGGTATATATGTACCAAGTTTCAGATCAATAGCTCCAGCGGTTACGAAACGTGCCCTGCTAACGGACAACGACGACGACGGACGACGACGACGGACGACGACGGACGACGGACGCTGCACCATCGTAATAGCTCACCCCAGTGAGCTAAAAAAAGATCGAATATGCAGTGAGTACCGGTAAATTGTATTACATTCATATAAATCCTTGCCAGACTGGTTTTCATTCTTGAATCCCAGTTGGTTCACGAAAGCATTAGTCTTAAAGCAACTTACAGGCCAGGCAACCTTTCTACTGTGGCATCCGTACCACTTGAGTTCAATCTTCATCGATCTGAGACGGCATTCAGGAATGCGAATAACTTTGGCCTGAGATTACTTTCAAGACAGGGCCTTAAAATTTTGAATTGTGTAAAGCAGGAACGATTTAGTCCTTGTAAAAAATCTATAAATTATACAATGCAGTTTATTCTCATATTAAAAAAAATCTTGATTTATTTTCAGGAAACAGGCACCTCCATTGGTGGAGAGTGTTCCCTGTCAGGTCTTTTTCACAAAGACTCAAATGGAATCAATCGAAGATAAAGGTTAGTGGGGCCTGAGGGTCTGCCGTATACTGGATCTAATCTGTGATGTCAAAGACTTGGCTTATCGATGTGTATAAGGCAGAGCCAATGCCAAAGACAAAAGGCCACTTGATATTGAAGTGGTGAAAGCAATCAAAGGCAAGTACTGTTCACTTGTTTGAGGGAGGACATTTTTGAGAAAGTAAGATGCAATGGTGTAGCTTTTACAGTAGAATTTCAGATAAATGTTCGTAAAAAATCTGACATGTTCCTCATTATTTGTCATTACAGCCTATATAATCGACATGGTGAAGCCAAGTTCAGGAAAAGAACGCAAGGAGCTCGAGAAAAAGATCGTGGAGACAATGAACAGTCGTTGCAGTAATGCGCTGAGATTTGTGAAGAAGATGAAGTGAACGACAAATCAGTTTTTTGACTGGTTGTCCATGGACAAATTCTGCAATGAACAGTTGCCCGTCTGGAATGGTGTTGTCCGAAGTGAAACAAACTGGAACTGAACTAGTCGAACGTGGATTATTATGAGTGGTTGTGGAAACGTGTCCACCTTATTTATCAAAAATATACCACAAATCAGTTATAAGGAAGTTGTATTTGTTTCAGTTTATGCTCTAAACAGCGCCCTTCTTAAAGAGAGCCCTTCTTTAACAAGTTTTTAAACACTAATTAAACATTAACATTACTATTTCTCCGGTTCCCCATTCATTTTTAAATGATCAGCAAATGCATATCATATGACAACAACTTCCAACTTGAGCCTTGTTGTCATCATGTTTTAGAAGAAGAAAGCAATGCTAATCCATAGCTGGATGAGAATGCCCCTGGCCGAATATGGCCATGTGTCATTGGCAAATTATTCCATTACAGTAAAACAGGACACTACGTTACTGGACCCAACAATAATTCAGTTATCATGGCTTTCTATTTCAGATGATTATGCAACTGCATCCCGAAAATTGCCATTAGCGCTAGTGACATCGGACCTGGCCACGGAAGATGATGAGGCGTGCTCCTAAGTAAGTTATCATTTGGATTCAGAGTTATAGAAACACGTACATGTAAGGTGTAAAGATCCTTCAAGATTAGATTTTGTATATTGTTAGTCAGTCATAGATAACAATAGAGGGAATCATGGTGGGGTTTGTTCAGGGCCCTCACTCACAGGTACCCACGCAACTTACATGTAGACTAGCTGGTGTTTTTTGTTCATTTATAAATAGGCCTAGAACTGTTAGAGTACTGAGAGCACATGAAACATCTGTGTACAACCAAACTCGGTTACTTGTTCGTGCATTTATTTCATGAGTAAGAAACCATTGTCAGTGTTCTCCAACTCCTATAAGCTGCCTACCTGCCGCCAATTCAAAATATTAGCCCGCCAACCCGGCGGCCGAGTTGTGTCCTTCCGCCAACCCGAAAAATTTTGCCGCCAAGTTAAAAAAATTGCCGCCATGTTGAAAAACCACGAGTTCAAATTGACAAAAACATTGGTGTTTTTCCTTCTATATCATCGATCTCAGTCAATTTGTTTATCAACTGACCTGAAAACAAAGTTGTTTCCTTCTCCCCAGCCCCAAAGTCATTCTCTGAATCGCCCACCATTGAACTGACGAAATCGCCATGAACGCAGGAACACGTGCGCTGTCCCTCCGACGACAGCTACGCCGGTCGCAGTCTACATGGGGACTCCACTTCAAAATGAAAATCAATAATTTATGCGCAATCCACATAATGCATTCACGTCTGTTCGCGCCATATTCGCGCCCTTCTTCCTGATTGGTCAATCAACTCTAGTCATGCATGTCATGAACAGTGATGAATGGAATAGTAGCGTAACGGTGACCATATTTGGCACAGCGTCTGACGTCACACATTCGGCCAGTCGTTCGGCAATTTCCGTCAGGTTTCGTGCCAAGTGACTTCCTTGTAATGGCCGCCGCTCGGATCGATTGTTGATCGCAGATGCCGGGAAATTGGGTCTTTTATTCTCCAATTTTCAAAAATTTCTTCATGCGAGGGCCGATACCCCCCTCGCGCTCCCCCCTATGCCGCCAAGTCGTCAGAAAAAAAGTTGGAGAACACTGCATTGTATGAATCCATTCCAGACCAAACAGAAGGTTTTTTGCACACGAATCTTCATCTGATGAAGACATACCACCACCGCCACCAAAGAAGTCCAAAATTGTCTCATCGGGCGGGCATGACGGGAAAGCTTCCAATAAGTCAGCTTCTAATAAGGACACAAGTCCAAGGCTGCCAAGCTTTTCTCAGGGCTCAGAGCGCAGACTCCCGAGCTCAGACAAGTCGGGGTCAGGAAAGGAAGTGACTTCTGCGAAACAGTGTACTGGTTCTACGTCTGCACAGTCTGCAATAGGTGCCCCTTTCTCATTCTATACCAGCCCGAAAGTCATTCTCCGAATCGCCCACTAACTGACGAAATCGCCATGAATGCGAGAACACGCGCGCTCTCCCTCCAACAGACACGCCGGCCACGAAAATCAACAATTTATGCGCAATCCACATGTATTCACGTCTCTTCGCACCATATTCACGCCCTCCTTTCTGACTGGTCAACGAAGCCATAACGGGCACATGGAAAAGGAAGGCTTGATCAGAATCAGATGCGTGCAGTGTACTAAGTATTAGCCTACATCATATACTTACTGACCCCCATGTCCAGATTAAGAATCAGAGACAATCTCCTGGTGTGTTAATCACCGTTTTGATGTGTGGCACTTTGCAATAAAATGGCCAGGGCCATTGTGCTCAACTCTGTGACAAGTCTCCGTGGTTAAGTGTGAAACTGTGACTCTCATGGTGAATGTTGAAGGATCAGTGCAGATAAGATAAAGCTGAACACACCAAGAAGTAGGTATTGTTATCATAATGAAATGGTCCATGGACCATGTGCTCACCGGGTTGGACATAACAGTCTAATGACAGAGGGATGAGCAATCTGGGTAAAGTCATTCCCGAGTAGGTGCACTTTGGGTCACGTCGTTCCTGAGTTACAGCACTTTGACGATTTTCGGTTTACGCCACCTGGCAGCCATATTGGATGTCCGATTGGGCCAGAACTTCACATGCACATGAAGGTCATCTGCAGAGGGCCACATAGCACATTGGAGCGCTTTGGGTCAAGTCGTCCCTGAGCTACAGCACTTTGATGATTTTTGGGTTACGCCACCTGGCGGCCATATTGGATGTCCGATCAGGCCGAAACTTCACATGCACATAAAGGTCATCTGCAGGGGGCCACATAGCAAATTGGAGCACATTGGGTTAAGTCGTTCCTGAGTTACAGCACTTTGATGATTTTTGGGTTATGCCACCTGGTAGCCATCTTGGAAGTCAAAGCAGTCCGAAATTCGACATGCATCATCTAGAGGGACGTAAATATCAAATTTGAGCACTCCACGTCAAGTCGTTCCTGAGTAATAGCAGTTACTTGATTTTCAGGTTACGCCACCTGGCGGTCATATTGGATGTCCAATCGGGCCGAAACTTGGTATTTTTAAAGGTACCCCTCCAATGCATGTTTATGCAAGATATGAAGTCGCTTGGTGAAATAATGACAAACTGTGGCAGGTTCGTCACTTTTGTCGAACTTTGACCTCTGTGACCTTGAACACCTATGATAAAAATTTGGAGAAGATCTAGTCATTAGTTCAGGAGTTATTGCACTTTTTGTGTTTTCGGTTTCCGCCACCTGGTGGCCAAGCTAAGAGTCGAATCGGACCGAAACTTGGTGTCATGGGTCATCTGACCTACGGGTATATATGTACCAAGTTTCAGATCAATAGCTCTGGCGGTTACGAAACGTGCCCTGCTAACGGAACACAATGACGACGACGGACGACAGACGCACAACCATTGTATAAGCTCACCACGGTGAGCTAAAAATACCTACATAATAATCTGATCAGTATTATCAGTCAATAACATAAACTCAGGTGATGGCATCCAGAAGGAGTACAATTTCTGAATACAATGAATACGAAATTTCAGCAGGAATGAACAGGATACTTGCATAGATATTTCGACAACATTGAAACATCGTAACATTTACATGTAGTACGTACCAATGAGATATGGCCAAAGTCACTTTTTCAAGATGGCCGCCTGGCAGCCATGTTGAAGTCCAATCGAACCAAAATTTGGCATATACACGTAAGTACAAGTAGACGGTACCAAGACACATATTTAGGCACGGTTAAAGCATCCTAGCCAAAACTATTAATGAGGTGTGGGTCGAAGTCCATTTTTCAAGATGGCTCCCTGGCGGCCATATTTGACGTCGAATCTGACTGAAATTTACCCTTCTACCTAGATACATATTTTGACAACGTTAAAACATCCTACCTACTCCTACTTATAAAATGTGGGTCAAAAGTCCATTTTTCAAGATGGCTCCCTGGCGGCCATATTTGAAGTACGATCGGGTTGAAAGTTGGTGCATTCATGCAGGGTGCCTAGATATATCTTCACACCAGATCACATTTCACAACACTCTATGTCAAATAGCCATGAAATGTGCCACCAAACAGTGAATTTTGAACTTTGACCTCTGTGACCTTGGAAAGGTGACAAAATAATGGAACTGCTACATGTACCGGTACCTCAATTTGTACAATAAAGACAATGATTCTGACTAAATGTGTGAACTAATTCCTGGGCTGGCTACAAACAAGAATTACCATGGAATATATTACACTGAAATCTACCTATACTGGAATTGCGACCTGGTTTCAACATAGGTAATGACCGTTATGGTAAAGAAGGGGTTAAAAGTACCCTTTTTCATTATTAAGGATGATAACCTCAGTTTTTCATTGGTGAACATCTGTATTAATCTAATGGTAACTGAATTTAAACAACTTTGGTGACTTTTTCCATGTTATCTTGCTTGACCTAGTTTTCGGACTTAGAAATTTTAGTCAAAAAAGGGCCTTTCTTTTAAACCCTTGTTTATACAGAAGGAGGTTAAAAGTCAATGTTTTTATTTTATTAATTATATGTTTAAATGTGTATGTTTGTCTGGTATAAGTGTCATTATCATCATCCAGTGCCCACATGGTCATATGCGGGTCTGAAATTGAAGGTCCGGAAGGGTCATTTTGGTCCAAAGTGGTTTTCACACCCTCATAAATCCCCCACCAGTGATACTATAACCCAGAAACTTAATTTGGTGATGGGAAAGTTCCCAAATATGAAGGGAAATCAAATTTCAGCCCATATAAAACACTTATCTGAGACCTAGAGACCCCCAAAAAGTGAAAAAAATTACTTGCCGCTGTAAAAAAATTGGATTTTGAGGGCCCACCTCTCCCCCATCTGATGATACATGGTACTTCTGACTGCAGAATCTTGCAGTATGGGCCAGGATATACCAGCAAATCAAATTTCAGCCTCCTATCTCTATCAGAACAGAAGTTATGGACCTTCCAAAATGGCCCAAAATGAACTGACCAATTCACATTTGTCAAAAAGGGGCGTGGCACCCAAAATTCAAATGGGCGCCAAACGAAAACCGTTAGAGATATTGACCTGAAACTTGGGATTCTTTCATTTGGTATCATAAGGTGTATTTGTGCAAAGTTTGAGCAAAATCTGAGAGGTGTCATGTACAAGGTATCCTAATATTGGCTGTTTTGACATGGAATGACCCAATGGTTAAGGCCGCATTGATGCAAAATTGCAGCAAAGATAGCCTACATGTAATCTACTAATGTGTAATTCTTGTTCCCAGGCTATTTTTCTATCCATGAGTGCCTGCGGTTCAGAAGCATTTGTTCTGGCCCATCGATCTCTTCTTCTTTTTATGCAATCCATGCAGGACTGCGGTAGGTTGCCGACTATGTTACGTCAGGTTCCTATGAAACTTATTCTCGGTAATCTGATTGCAGTTAGCTGAAAACTAAGTGAAACGTTCGATATCACCTGCCAAAAACAACAAATGATGTGGAACTGACAAATCCAACTGTAAGTACAAATGTAGCAGGCAAACTAGGAGAAAAATCCCAGTTGACCCACAAAGGTGCTGATAACTTTTTATTTTACATGCAGGAAAGTCAAGCTGGCGTATGTAAACAACCAGTCAGTCTTCAAGGAGAAAATATTTTGCTCTTTGCAACGAATGTTTTAATGCCTAATTAACAGTGTCGGAGCATCAGTAAACATTTCAGTATACAGCCCCCCCNACAAGTTGGGGTACTGACGCGCATTCAACTTTTCTATGGGAAAGGGGTGCTTTTGGGGCCTGACACCTATGGGTAAAATCCTGTAGAAATCGCCAAAAAGGGAGTAGTTTCCATTTTCTGACTTAACACTCCAGTTGAAAAGGGTACAGAAATCATTTGCAATTGCTGAAAAGGGTTTTCGTGCTGATTTTCGCCATGATGTCCATAGTTAACCCTTTCACTACCTGTTGTGACTTCATCAAAATGTCAGGGTTAGAAAACTTTAGAAACCACCTAAACCCAGGCTTGTCAGTATTCGTTGGAAAGCTCTCATCAATTACTTTCGTATGAACACTATGCTATGGTTTGGGTGATTTTCAAAGATGTTAGCCTTTTTCAAATTTTGACAAAGGCACCACTGGCAGTGAAAGGCTTAAGGTGGTTAAAATGCCGTCCACTTTCCATAGGTAAGGGGGCCGTTTCAAACGCCAGGAACTAGCATATGTACCCCGTACCTCAATAGGCCATACCAATTTCATTTTTAGCCCGCTTGGCTGACTAGGCCCAGCAGGGCTTAAGCTGTGGCGCATCTTAGTGGTGGTCAGTCAGGTCAGGTCAGGCCGGGTCAGTGGTCTGCTATTGGTAACCCAAGTCCAATACCACCTGTCGGGGTCGAATGAACGGCGACTCAACCATGACATGATTGGTCTGTGCAGTGGAGGGTGGCTGGACACCCAGGTAAAACGATAAATAAGATTTACCTTAAGGGCGGATGAACCTCCAGTGGGTCAGCGGCCATCCAGCACATTTAATACCCAAGCCCAAGGTGACCCTACGCGTTGAGGGGCTGCATGGCTGCAGGGAGTGCAGTCGCTAGCGGGGACAGTCTGGGAGGCAAGAGGGGTGGCACCAGGCTGACGGACTCTTCCCTAGCATGAGGCTCTGCTAGGGTGACCGGTTAGATCTATCTTTTCTACAATGTACAAATTTTTCTGTTGTTTTCTGGATCGAATTTTCTGATAATAACTTTCTTCTTCATGCGCGGATCCAAGGGGGAGCACGTGCCCGGCCCTTGCCCCCTCTATTTTGTGGAAAACCTTTTTAAAAAATTGACTGGGAAATTTTGAAAAGATGTTTAAATTTGACCAAGGTTTTCCACAATGTGTGCTGGCTGTGCCCCCTCTTTCCCATGATTCTGGATCCGCCCCTGTTCTTTCAAGATACATCACGGACAGGCACCCTGATATTCGTGGGACCAACCTTTTTGTTTTAGGACCTTTTGTTTTAGGCTGATTGCTTTAGGACTGAGTTCTGCAAACTCGAAATAAAGTTGGATTAAGTGCAAAATTCACACTGGTGACCGAGCTGTTGTTAAAAAAGCCTTGTGACTATTACTGAGAACCCAGCTTTGCCTGCACTAATTGGGAAAATGAGACATGCTTTGTGTAGTACAATGTTCATGGCTGCAAGTACCCTCCACTGATAAAGATACCTCTGATAAATGTTGTGGTGGATGAACTTCACGTGATAGTGCTGCGCGTCACCATTTATCATTATGTGCTTGTGTGAAAGAAGACGGTCATGTGTTCAAGGGAAACTACACGTACATGTACTACTGATTGATCACCCAATCAGATCTTCTGTCTCATTGCATCATCCGTTGCTAACAAAGTTCTGAAGGAAAACGTTTTTAAGATAATGTGGCGAGACGAGCCTGTGATGATCGCAAGATAGGACAATTTGATTGTAACGTTGGGAAACCAATGGCTCGAAAAGAATAGGAAACCAGCTGAAAAGAGCAAAATACACTTCGCAGGTCAACAGACTTTAAATGCTATTGCTAAGCTTCTCATGCACCTTCGAAAGATTCAGCCATTGACCGACAAGGATTCTGATGGTAGCATGTGGGATTACCTAAAGGGAGAACACTTTGATGCCTTTAGTCAAAGCTACTCTTGCCACTGCATTAACATGGATGACTGAAGAGAATTTAGGACAGCCCTTCAAACGCAGTGAAGCATTTTTTAAGGCAGCACGCTATGAAAGCAGCCTGAGTCGAAGACTTGTAATGACATGCATGAAGCGGAGATCGCTAGCGTTGCTCGGTTCCATCAGTCTGGTTTTTTCCTAATATCTACATGTACATGTATCGTCATATTTCGAGCCCACACATTTAGTTTTGATGCGAAATAATTTCAGTTATCGACTGATGTTTCACTCAGGCATCATTTCATGAGGCGATTGTGCATGACCATAGGGATTTCATTTTCATGCGATGACCATAGGCATATTTCAACTCAATTCACTTTGTGGATGCACCGCCATCTTCTCACGTGATTCCCCTATATGAACAAACAAAAGTACCATGAAGTAACTGGGGTGGGAAATTCAAAATTCTGTTTAGTCAGCTAGCGCCCCCTGGAGAACAAATTTTGAATTAATTACCAAACACTTGGTGTATCAGAAGTTACCTATCACCTATCACCTATCACCTAATACCCAATCACCTTCTGTTTGATATTGCCTCTGGACTGAGATATTGGGATATTTAGCCTAGGCCTAATTTCATTTTACGGATTGGGAAAATGCCCTCCATCAGTGACCCACCTAAGGCATGTAAGGTGACGAGACATCTAAACATAGAAATATTAGCTGTCATCTCATTAAAAAAGTTGAAAATAAAATAAAAATGGTGTGTAAACAATAATTTGAACATTCGAATGTCTTAGGAATTTCACTAAAATAATAAAATTTGTAATTCATGTGAACCAAAGCAGCAGATGGCCCATGCAGTACATGTATTCAGTAATAATTTGTTCCCTGTATGTAGCATTTCTTGCAGTAGTTCAAATACTTTCTGATGTTCTTCAGGACAAACAGCAACTTCGATGAGTTTTTGACTGCTCATCAAGTTCAAATTGCAGAAATTGTGGTGGACCGCAACACTGGAATTCGAAAGACTTCTCACGTATGGCAAAGAATGTTTCTACTGCCACCGCATCATTCAAAACTTCATGCCAGCAACTTGCAATGTCAAACCAACGTCGTACCGCAACAGGCATGACAGGCGCCAAAGTCAATGATATTACAATGTATACGAGTTAACAAGTGAAAGCAACGATGACAAAGGACGCACATTATATGTAGGGAAGCTCAGCTCTTCAAGGAAAAGCCAGAGACACTTGAATGAGTTAATTGGGTCAGGCTCAGTCACCCCTGACTACTCCCAAAGCTTTTGTCAATTTTCATCCATTGCACTCCAGTGCAGGATCAAACGGATTCATGAGAGAGGTGGCTGCCTTTAAAACATTTGTAGAGTATTTGCGTCAAGTGCATTTTACAGTTTCCAAAATGTCCTAAGGAAGCTTAGAGCCGTTTATCCAGAAAAGAACAACATAGTAGTGACAACGCTAACTGTTATTCAAGCAGTGAAGCTGTTCTGAAGAAAGCCGGTGCCAAAGATGAAAATTGAAGGTGCAGGATTACTCCGGTTGGATTTCAACGAGCCACAACGGGGCAAGGATCATTGTGACCGTGACTCGGCAATTGTGAAACGAAGGGCATGCTCCTTCCTGATTGCAGGCCACAGACGTTACCTATGCTAAGGATGTCAAAGCAGCAATCGATTGGACAATGTTGGAACGGTGGAATTTCCAACATGATGTGCACTATCCTAGAAATCAAGAACCAAGCTCCAGACCACCCTAAAGTGTCAATAAAAAACATTTCAAGTCGAGTTTACTGATAAAACAGCTACTTTCTGGCAGTACTTTGGTGTAGGCAGAGGGAAGATGATGCAAATTCCAGATGTTAACACAGCAGTCAACTATGAAATAGTAGAAGACTTTCCAGATGGTCCATTGTTGATGGTAACGTACTACTAGCCTGTCCAAACCGAGAGCAAAGGTCTCCATATTCTGTCCAGAGCAAAGTTGTGGGAAAGTTTGTCAATCAGAACAGGTAGAGGAGCACTTGGATTCCGGAAAGCATAACGTTGGCGAGCAAGCGACCCGATCAAACCTATCGTACAATTTTTGCCCTGCAACACTTTTTGGACCAACTTATGACATGCGGCCATCTACATTTGAGCCAAAATCTGTAAGTTGTCAGTTGCTATGCCACAGTCTGTGATGACATGTGGATGAAGTGAACGCAGTCATATGAGCCTAGCTTTAAAACACGTTTATAAGCGCCTCAGTGACTCAACAAGTAGGAGAGTGATTAGCTCCTCTACCATGCCCATCAGTAATCTTATTCTTAGCAAGAGCTCCTGGTTTCAAAAGACAAGGGCCAAGGCCTGGATTGACCCAGTGAGAAACAACTGGACATTCAAATTTTGCGGAGTCTAAAACGGGGCAAGCACGTGGTGGCGGATTTGCTGCGGCTGATTCAGACTGGACGCCGTGCTGCATGCTTGGCTGCAGACATGCCAGAGGCGTTTTTTCGACGCCAATGTCCTAACGCCAGAAAAATCCCCAATGTGCTACGAATGGAATCTGGAGAACGCCGCCGGACGCCACTGAACTCCAGATATCAAACATGTTTGATTTTGGACGCCTGTGAACTCCCGAAGCAGCCAAGTGTGCTACCAATGGCAGCCAGACTTGGAGTCGGCGGCGAGGCTTTGGCCAATCAGCTTGCGTCTTGATGTATCATGATTTCAAAATGGCAGCCTCAATAGCCCGAAAAGATGCTACTGAATGCCAAGTTTGGGCTTGTGTGCTCTCACCAGGATCCACTGGTAGCCAACTCTGGCGTCGAGAGGCATCCAGAGGCATTCAGTCGAACGCTTATGGACGCCAGATTTGGCGGCCAGTGTGCTGCTAGCTTAAGACAGTTGCCCAGTGTGAGGGCCAGCCTGCCCTAGGCTAAAATCACTATCACATATGGACAAAGTCACATCCATTCCTTTCCAATGAAATGAAATCTGGATGTGCTTACATTCTAACCATCATGACCATATTTTGGTGGTTCATGACATAAAAACATGCAAAACAAATCTAGAAGATCATTAGGTACAAGGCTCGAAATAACTTTTTTGGGGGTCTGAGCATTTTTGCTTTTCAGGGTTTTTATCTGGGTAGCAATTTTTTTTCTTGGGTAGCAACTATTTTTCATTGGCAATACATGTATATAGTAAAAACTCCAAAAGTGCCAAAAAGTTGTAAAAGCTAAATCTCACCCCTTAATATGAAAGGCCTCGCAAGTGAATTCAAATTTCCCGCCTACAGCACCATATTTTAGCAGGCAATTTTCTGATTGGCTGATTGCGATTTCTTCCCACTCAGCAGCTCAGTCAAAACTATCTTGATAACTTGGCCCAAAAAAATGGTTATCTAAGTAAAGCTCGCAATGAAATCAACAGAATATTGAACAAAAGACCCAATTTGAGCCTCTCACAGTATCCATCATTAGCTTATTCCTGCTCATTAGGCATGTTAGGTCAGACTAGCTGATTAGAAACATCGTAGGTGACATACTCATGGACATGATGGAGATCGTCTGCCTGCTGTTGGCGCGAAGCCAGATCAAGTAGGGCTAAATATCTCTTCGTACAAATGACCAACACGGGCAAACTTTATGTCTCATTGGAAAGGAAATTTTATCAGGAATTCAACCAAACAGTTTTTGAGGCGATTTCATTCTATCCCAGAGAAATAAAACCAAAAGTTCACGACGTTGTGAAAGTCATGAAAGCTATCCTCAAGTCGGTATCAACGCAAATTACAAGGTCTGTGTTTCGTCGATGGAGGAGAGGTCTGCGGTGTTTAGAAATAGCTCATCGCGATTTTGATTTTCTGTTACATGGCGTGTATCACAAAAGCCGTTTTCTTCATCGCAAATTGCGATGCGACAGGCTTATTTCGAGCCTTGAGGTAAAAAAACGTTTCCATTGTGTAATCTCATGTTTGCAGCACCCAACCAACAAAACAGTTCTCACTGTTTATTCATGCCAGGTGCATGCCAGATTTCTTCATTGGTCTACAATATGTGACCCGTCACCACAAACCAAGTACTAAGTCACTCCGAAGTTGGCAGGCTGAGACCAAAGTTTATGACAATTTCAGGCCTAGGCATTCCATATTGTCTGTCTTTTGCAAAATCTGAGTGATTACATGTATTCTTCCTTTATCTCCTGGAGTTATTTTGGTTCATCCTGGTTCACATCTTGTGCGACTTAATACCTGATTTGATGTGATGGGTCATGTGAACCGCTCTGGCAAAACCAGTCGCATGACGCTCTTAGCTTGGCAGGTTGAGACCAAATGTTTCTCACTTACAGTATTGTCTAGCTAAATTATGAAATCTGAAATAATCTATTTCTTCCATTCTCTCCTGGTGTCGCCTTAGTTCGTTGAGGCTCACCTTCTGAACGACATGCGGCCCTTTTCACCAGAGCGGGTCACATGAGGTCACCTACACAATATCTCCTGCATGTCACAAAAATTGAAAATAGAACAACAAACCAAGTACAGCATCCACAACATTGTCAGAATCCTTCTCATACTTGAATGAATGTAATCCTCGACTGTTTCAGGAGAGCTCACAAGTTTTACCATGTTTACTCTTGCACTATCACTGACTATATATCCATATGCCCAAGTCGTCGTATTCCATGTTATTCCAAAATGTCAGAACTGACTGCACGAAGATGACAACACCGACTTCCTTCCAAGTCACTCACACATTATTCGATGACTAATAATCTGCTTGTGATCTCGACCTCTGCAAATAAAACATTTACATAGTGAAAGTTACGATTCCAGTTCACGGAATTCACTGATATGAAGTAAAAGTTTTAACGTTAAAACGTTAACATGATTGAGGTAGTCCATATTTTCTGAACAATTTGGGCCGTATTCACCAAGGGTGATCATCGCGCGATTAAGACTTAGACGCGTGTAACTTCACTAAATGCACACACTTCCACCATGCTTTTGAAGAAGGTACACGCGTCTAAGTCTAAATCGCGCGATGATCACCCTTGGTGAATTCGGCCCTTTGATATCCTCCTCGGACCGAGTCTGTGTTACCCATCTGTGATAGCCTACTAAAGCCTTGTTCACTCTGCAGGTGCGGTGCGATGCGAAATTTGTCGCGCCTGATTGTTTCTACTGTTAAGCCTAAAGCTGTTCACACTTGCAATGGGGTAAGAAGCGGTAGGACGTGACGAGCAATTTCCACCGCCCCCGATCCCTCCTGCAGTATTCTTCCGCGTTGAATCACCTACCGGCATATCTGGCACAGTTTGAATGACATGAATGTCACTTCCTCAAATCATGACCACCACACGCAACCGTGCCGCGCTATGTCAAAACTGACACCGCTTGGCGATTTTTTTCACCACCAGTGTGAACAAGGTTTTACAGTGTTATCAATGTACGATTAGTTGTCAAGCACATCAAGACTATTTCTATCACTGTAGTTCACTAAGATTCAGCAAGCTTACCAGTAAATAAAATTTCTATCACTGTAGTTCACTGCCCCCCACTGAGATTCAGCAAGCTTACCAGTAAATTGCAGAAATTGTTGGATAATCTGACAATTTCTCCTTCTTTCCTATTCTTTGGTTGTAACAAAGGTACGGATCTTTAAAGGGCCGTATTCTAGAAGCTTCCTTAAGTGTAAGGTCGACCTTAATCTTTTGTATTCTACCCTGCAAACAATAGCTAAAGGTCGACCTTACACTTAAGGAAGCTTCTAGAATACGGCCCCATGTCTCCTTGATTCCCACGGGCCACAGTGGGACTGCATCAGATGAATTTAGCACCAAATGTCAAACAACACCATCTTGAATTACCAAGTTCTGGAGTCACTTTGTCTTTGGGATATGCTCCACTTATATGCCTTGAACTTCACACATTTCTGATCACTCTCAGCCATTGCCTCATTCGTCGAACGTACTCTCCTGCAGAAGAACATGAAGAAAGTAAACATACGTTTCATACAAAATGAAATGGTCCATGGACCGTGTGCTCACCGGGTTGGACATAATAGTCCAATTACAGAGGGAGGTACATATCAAGAGCAATCTCGGTCAAGTCATTCCCAGGTAGGACTTTGATGACTTTTGAGTTATGCCACCTGGCGGCCCTATTGGATGTCCGATCGGGCCAGAACTTCACAGGCACATAAAGGTCATCTGCAGGGGACACATAGCACATTGGAGCACTTTGGATCAAGTCGTTCCTGAGTTACACCACTTTCATGATTTTTGGGTTATGCCACCTGGTGGCCATGTTTGAAGTCAAATCAGGCCGAAATTTGACATGCATGTAAAGGTCATCTAGATGGAGGTAAATATCAAATTTGAGCACTCTGCGTCAAGCCGTTCCCGAGTAATAGCACTTACTTGATTTTCAGGTTACGCCACCTGGCGGCCACACTGGATGTCCAATCGGGCCGAAACTTGGTATTTTTTAAGGTACCCTTCCAATACATGTTTATGCAAAATATGAAGTCGCTCGGTGAAATAATGACAAACTGTGGCAGGTTCGTCACTTTTTTTGTCGAACTTTGACCTCTGTGACCTTGAAAAGTAGATCAAATCAAAAACCCGTTACAAATGTCATGTATCCTCATTAGATACACCTATGATAAAAATTTGGAGATGATCCAGTCATTAGTTCAGGAGTTATTGCACTTTTTGTGTTTTTGGTTTTGGCCACCTGGTGGCCAAGCCAACAATTGAATCGGACCGAAACTTGGTGTCATGGGTCATCTGACCTAGGGCTATGTATGTACCAAGTTTCAGATCAATAGCCCCAGCGGTTACAAAACGTGCCCTGCTAACGGAACACGACGACGACGACGGACGACGACGGACGCTTCACCATCGTAATACTAATAGCTCACCCCGGTGAGCTAAAAAGCTGACATGACACCAAAATCGCAGTTTAAAGGTCACAAACAGTGATCGACCGAGGTCTGGCATTGCGGGTTCAGCTTTCTCCTGTTGTTGGTGATGATAAGCATTGCTGCCCACACAGCAGGCTGTTGATGTCTTTCAAATTGAAGTCCTGACATGGCCACTTTTGAAATGAGGAGAAGTATACCCCAGCAGCAAAGCCGAGATTTTTGCGTACTGACATTTTCATTGTATTACATGTTAAACTCCCTACGCACTTGTGTACCGTGCCCCCTTCGGTTTGTCCGCTCTCCACAACTGCTTAACTTCGTAAAATTCGCATTTTGGTCAACAAATGGCGCCGAGCGAGTCGACCAATGAGAGCACCGAGCAACCGGTAACCAAGCTGGCCTGAGACACTTTTCACTGGCCGAGCGGTTCGTCGAGCACAAGAACACCCGTTGCCAACGGACCAAAGAGCAGGCCTTGCCGTTTGACGGGCACGATTTTGCATGCACCTCGCAAACAATAGAAATTCTATTGTTTGCGAGGTCTGAAAGAGTTCTGAAAGCAGCGTCCTGATAGGCTGTAAAACCCGCGCCAGGCCCTGACGCCATCTGTTGACCAAACACGGCGACTTCCACGAAGTAAAGCAGTTGTGGAGAGCGAGTAAACCGAAGGGGACGCGACTCACAACTGCGTAGGGAGTTTAATTACATGTATCGGGTGGGCCAAAACCCTCATATCAAACTTTGACTCCAAATGATATGAATATGCATTAATAATCACTGGATTTATATGAGAGGAAAAGGGCGTAAAGTCGGGACAAGATTGACCAATGCTAAATGTGTATTAGTGGTGAGAATGCCAATGCTTCCTGTACATAGAAGTATACGGTATACGTAGAAGTATACGGTATACGAACACGCTGGTTAACAATGGCTTCATGGTCATGAATCCTCAGGAAGCCTTGTTAACCGGCGTTTTCGTATGCCGCAGGGAAGGAAGCCTAAAAGCCAGCTCACCAATATAGTCGGCTCCATTGGGTTAACTGGATTAAGAAATGAAACATTTCATGCATTGCTGGGTCACAGATGCAAATGTGACCCAGTGTGGGAAAACCATGCACAAGTCTCCAGCATGTGACAAGGACCTTGTCAACCCTGTTAGGTCATCAAGTCATTCTGAAGAATAGCCTCTCTTTGTTGCTGTAACAGCTGAATTGATTTCAATTCAACCTTTTTTGGGGTAACCATTAACCACTTCCTCGTGTCCTGGGTGACTTGTGCCTGGTTTTCCCAGATTGGGTCACAAATGTGGTTCCACAATTACATGTACTGTGAGTGTCACTGATGACAAGCAGAACAAATTCCTTTTGTGCAAAACGGTGATGCAATGTCAATCTATCTATGCTTGATGCATATTCACTTGCTGCAGAACACATTTCTTCTTTCATCCATTGGCAGTCGGTTAGCCTTGGTCATTTAATGACCAAGGCCGACTGCCAATGGATGAAAGAAGAAATGATTACATCATCAGGAAGTCCTTGTACCTCAAACTAGCATAAGAACTTGGCTTAAAATATCTCGCATCATCAATACCATTACCAGGTTGCCCCGCTGGTGACATTGTTGCAGTTTTCAAATCATGCAAAGGAGATGGAGAGGAATGCTGAATGACACATTCAATTTTCTTCAAAGTAAACCAACAACCATGGGGTGGCATGTTGTTCCAGGCCTTTCCATTGCATGGATCATACGACGGTAAACGTCGTACGCGCCCATATTAATTTGGGGACATGTGCCCAAAATGTAATTCAAAATGAAATAAAACTCCACCTTTGCAATCTCATGTTTGCGTTACCTGGCTCTCTTAGCATGCTTAGTGTCTGGCCACCGTGTCAATGCCTGTAGCAGCAAGCCTGTCATGTGGTAGTGCCAAAGTTGCATTGGATTGGCCGACACATGGTTTCTCAAATTTGATGATCTAAGCGTCTTACTGGGCAGACCAGTTCTGCCTGGAGTGTGCTTTTAGTGTTTCAGCTAAAGCGGAATAGCAGGGCGCGGCGCCCTGCCTTGCTTATGGTCCGCCCTACTGCCCTTTTCAACAGGAAAAAACGCCCTGCCCTAAATTCTGACCACCCCTGCCTTCACATGAAGGCAAGAATGCCTTTTCTGCACTATAACCATGCCTTTTCAACTCACTCATGCCTTACAAAGATCGTTGATACTGTATTTAATACTCTCAATCCAACTCCCGCGCAAAACCCAAGTCGCATCAACGTTGAGACGGCACCAACAAACTGCCTGAACCTCACCTGCAGACTATCTCAAGTGCACTCGTGGCAGTGTTTAGAATAGGTGCCAAATAAAGCAGCCGAGGTTGGTTTAGTTACATTTCCTGCCGTAATTGGATTGCCATTGGTGTATGTGGCGCTGCGATCAATACCGATCGAATCACATGGGAAACGTCAAGTCAACGAAATACATGAAACATGCCGACAAAAAAGGCAACCAGCACAACTTCATCAGGCTGTC
>NMRB01004982.1:12194-27053 GCA_002633025.1 Notospermus geniculatus
ACCTGCCAGGAATATATTTTGTTTTATAATTTTCAAGATTTACAAATCTTCGCTGCTTTCGTAACCTCTGTAAGGTTCCGCATTCCTGTTTGGAAATCTCCACCTTATATTCCTAACAACGCACGCTGGTGGACATCTGCGCTCACCCTTACCCAGTCGTCCCCACTGCCACAATATAAACAGCCTGTAGGACTGGTTCCTGTATTTTGGGGGTGAAAAGTCCGGATTAGCGTGAAATTGGTCAGCATAATTCAGTATTCCACCTATTTCAACCACCTCCCAGCGTAGGCAGAGCGCCCAAAACGTAGTGCTCTTGGTTATACAAGTAGGATAACCGCAGCAAATATTCATCTTCTCCTTGTCCATCTCGTCGCAATGGAAGCATACGCAGAAAGAAGGTCGCTTCTCTGGTCGTTCAGGGCCAGGGACGATAGTACTTGAAGAGCTAATGTAAGAAGCGACATCAAGTGGTGACGTTTCGATCATCGCTTTCAGGAGCCGTCGCATGTCTTCTGGTGACATTGCGTCGATTGCATCCTGAAAAATGTGTGAATTATGTGAACAGATTGCATTTTCCTCCAAAATTATTCACGATGAACCCGTACGCGTAATTACATTGTTACCAGTCCAAAAGCCTCGATCAGGCCAGTGACAGAAGTCCGTGAGATGTATACGTAACTGCTCCCCTCCCGCCGCCGCCGCCGCCGCACCCCCCCCCCCCCAGGAAAGAGGACGAGAATGCTGACGAATGCGATTACATGTACATGTAATTGTTATGAGCGCAAGGCTTTGAGCTGAATATTGCATGATGGGAATGCCGTAAAATGCTGGAGTCAATACACTTGCGATTGCTTACCATGCACTGTTGCCTGTAGGCTTCCTCTCGTTCCCTGTCTCCTGAAACCTTTTCAGCAAGGACCACATTTACCGGAGGTTCATCGTCGTCATTCGCCAAATTACGCTTACTACCGGCTGCATACGGACCAGGTGTTCTGGTTTTTGCTTTTGGTTTCTGAAATGATAATATAACTCATCTAACATCTTTCACGTTTCAGATGCTGGAGGTTTATAGACATCAATGATGACATCAGACGTCCGAGGAAATTGGATATCATTGTGATGGAGATAGCACCGTTTTACTGTTTACATGATTGTAATATGAGCAGGCTTCTCGTACCGACAGCGTTTTGGTAATAAGCAGACGATCCAATAGGTTTCGGAGGTTGCTGTTAGGATCAATAATGCCGTTTTGTAATATTGCTCTGCCAATGGGTAAAAATGTATCGTAACCGAACAGGCCTCAGTAAAATGGACGCCGAATACTCTAAACGAGCGAGAAACCTGTATATCTGGATGTCAATCTCCAGTTATACAATGTAACTTATGCTAAAAAATCATTGTTTTCATTATGCTGACTGTATGCAGGTAAATTCGATGTATATTTCGATTTGGAATACCGTAGATAATTGAAATCAACTTACTTGTGCGACTTGGTTATTTTTGAACTGGCAGCCAGCAGGCTTGCAGTTGGTACATGGCTTGTTCATCCGCCCGCATTGACATTTTTTGCATATATTTTTGCCGGAACATGCACAGCACCGATCCTGAAACGTAACAGATTGGCAAGTTACAGAGATACTTTGACTCGTATAATACCTGATATTATGATCTCCATCCAGTCAACCTCAGTAATAGGCTGTAGACTGAACCCAGGAAAATGTTTTCCATAAGCGCACTCTTCATGAAGAGTGCACCTATGGAAAACATTTTACTGGGTTACACTGTATATAGACTTGGGACAAAACCGAAAATAAATGCAAAAAGTTAGTAAAAATATATTTCCCAACCCTGGTCTCGAACCTGCGCCCGCCGGATTGGCGTTACAGTAGCAGAAATAGCCAGACGCCCTAACCGACTGCGCTATCCGGCCACTAGCCATGGCTGTGATGGCTAATGGGCGTCGGGGCTACACCCATGCAATGAGGCCCCCTCCAATTACCTCGCAACATCCTTCAGGAAGATGTTTTCATCAATGTTATTTTCTGGGGCCTCCTCTTCTTCCACCACCTCCTGTTCCCCCTCATCTTCTTTACCATCATCATCATCATCATCATCATCATCAGGCCGCTCATCATCCGTACCGATGTAATCTAAGCCTCTGAATTTCTTAGGGAAGGTTTGATAATTTCCCGTTTTACGACTTCGTTCGGTTTGTGAGTGTTTTTTGGGGTTTGGGATGGCTGCAGGCTCTTTGTTTACCGACATTGCAAGCCCACGTAGGCCTAGGCCTGTATGTATTGTTGACCATTCATTGTACTGACCTGTGCAGTTGCCATTATTGTATGCGAAGATCCTCGCACTTCGGCTGCTCGCGGTTGAATGACAGCGCCATCTAGTCTTGGTCGGGGGAATATCAGGTTTGGAGACGGTGTTCCAACACCGACTAGGGCGTTTGTATTTCACCTACCTGCCGCGCTGAGGCGTGGCAGGTATTTTTTTTGTCAACTTGCGCGGTGGTGTAATGAATCTAGTTCAGCTTTAATTGGGCTGAATGGGTCAATGTCGTCCTGGGTATACCTTATGTTTACCCGGGATCATCCTGGGTAATCCTTTTCTTTACCCAGGATCATCCTGGGTAAACATAAGGATCCTTAAAGCGGCCCATACACGATCAATATTATTGCACAATATGAGGATCACAATGGGCAATATTATTGCCAATCTTTCTTCTACCCATCATACGAAAAGCACACGACCACCCATTTGGGCCCCATATTGTGCAATAATATTGCGCCGTGTAATATTGCGCGGCTTAACTTTACCTACCTTGGGATTCCCACCGACTCGCGATGATCGTTCTCCTGCGTTCGAAGATGGAATTTGGTAACGGAACGAAATGGCCGAAATGATCGAAACGGCCGAAAATTCGAAATGGTCGAAATAAGATGAAAGAATTAATATAAAAAATTCACCTATTTTCATATTTTACACTTATTAAAACCCGAAATGTAAACCCGAAATGATAGGAACGGCCGAAATGAAGTGTCCGAAATGATCCAAACGGGTCAAAATGAAGTGTCCGAAATGATCCAAACGGGCCGAAATTATCCAAACGGGTCGAAATGAAGTGTCCAAAATGATCCAAACGGGCCATATTTGACGTCCATTCTAACCGAAATTTGCCATTCGTTTAGAAGGTACCTAATACATGTTTGGGCAAGGTTATAACATCCAACTTACTCCTACATATGAAATATGGGTCAAAGTCCTTTTTTTGAAGATGGCTTCCTGGCGGCCATATTTGATGTCCGATTGGGTCAACATTTGGTGCACTCGTAGAGGGTGCCTAGATATATCTTCACACCAAATCAAAACACTCTATGTCAAATAGCCACGAAATGTGCCAGCAAACCGTGAATTTTGTACTTTGACCTCTGTGACCTTGAAAAGCTGCTCAAATCAAAAATCCGGGATTTATGTGATGTTGTCTCATCAGAGGAACCCATTATAAAAAAATGCATGGTTCTAGCTAGCAGCATTCAGGAGATATGGCAAAAACAATGTTTTCACAAAGCGCCCCCTACAGGCCAGAGGGTAAAACTGGCAGCGCTAGGTTTCTGTCCAGAGATAGTTTTTACCATAGTTTACCTGCACACCAAGTTTCAAGTTCCTAGGCCAAGCGGTTTAGAAACGTGCCACTCCTGTTAACGCGGACGGACAACTGACAACACACCATCAGAAAAGCTCACCTCACAGAGGTGAGCTAAAACGGAGTCGTCCTCCAGATATTTCGAAAATTTTCGACCCCAAGAGGGGTCTCTTCTTCAGGCTGGCACTTTCAAGTCGAGCAACCAGAAGTGTAATGAAAGTGTAAAAGAAGCGTAGTAGATTACCAGATGTGTAATAGATTATTTTACGTTATAGAAAAGGTATCGATTTTTTCAATTTGATGCCTGCGTTATTTTGTGCTTAGGTATCCCTCCACCTTAACAAGGTAGAATTTGAAGCATGAAGTTTGATCGTTCATGTCGATAAAACTACAAAAACGTCTTTGAACAAAGAGCAAACGTTCTTGAAATACAATTTATCCAGTAATCTCAGGTGCCAGCGTCGCACTATTCCCTGCAACAAGCTGCCGACATTCCCATGCGACAAACTGTTGATGGTCCGCTTCATTCTGTAACTGTCAGTGAATGCCTCAACTCCGTCCACCAGACTGGCACTCGATCATTTGTTATTTTGCACTGCTTGGAAATCGCGACGGAGATTTTAGTGTTCATCTCTGATTGGATTGGTCATTCTGTAGTCAGCAATGCCACGAGCAATCCTCTGCAAGAATCCAAAACGTACAAAGATGTAAATAGACGCGTCCGTTGAAGCAAACTTTTGATCAACATTTAATTACCAGTACGTCGATGTCGTTGTTCGGGTCAGGGAAACACTGTCTGTTACTGACAAAGATTCGGTTTTGTATGCAGTCAAAATCGAACGACTAACATGTCTTCGAAGATATTCTGCGAAGCAACTGGTGGCCTCATTGGCCTTCCATTGTTGTAGTGCCTTCCTATCGTGCGGAATTATTTGCACCGGGTGTTCCCCGCGACTTCATTCCTTCAGCCTTGTCGTAACACTTCCACAATGACCATATCGGGGCATTATTACCATGAAGAAAGCACCACTGGTGGTTCTTCCATGATAAAATGAGGACAAGCGGCTAAGGTTATCAAGGGGTATTGGTAAACAGAGAAATCAAGAAATGAAGAAATCGAGAACTCCCAACATCGATTAGTTAAACCTATGCCTTCCTACATCAATTCAGGTCGCATTTGTGTATGGGCATGTATTTCCGCAAATAAACAAAAGCATATTAGGGACATCGCATGGCAACTTTGACGTCTTGGGCACTTCCTGCAAACAGCCATGCAGTAGGATCATTGCACGAAAGGGCTGAAAATTAACGCTATACCTCCTATAATTTGGGAATAAGGAAACAAGACCATTCCCTACAACTTTTCAAAAGGGACCCATAGTAAATTCTCAAGGACTTACCGGTAGGAGTGTAGGTCTAATTCGAGAAACTTCCGGTAAGCAACCATGTAGTGGGATTATTGCCGGAAGGGGCTGAAAATTAACGCTGTACCTACCATAATTTGGGAAGAGGGAGATAAGACCAATCCCTACAACTTTTCAAAAGGGACCCATAGTAATTTCTCAAGGACTTAGGCGCTGTCCTTCATTTCATGATTTACGCTGAATATCAACCTCACGGCACCTCGTGGTACCTTTTGACTTGAGTATTAGCAAAACGAAGGGATGTAGACGGAAGAGCATTCTTCACTGCAACAGCGAAAACACCAAAATTTTAGCATTTTTCCTTGAAAAATGCGATTTTTCCAAGTTGTGAAAATCGTCAAAAAGTGCTATTTTTCCTTGAAAAGTGCTAGTTTTCCACCTCAAAACGTAAATTTTTCCACCTCTAAATGGTCGTGTCGGAAGTTTACTGTGTTAAATGCANGTCAAAATGATGTCAATAACGTTAGCGTTAGCTTAACGTATGGTTTCTTAACCTCACTATTGAAGTATACGGTATACGAAAACACCGGTTAAAAAAGGCTTCCCGAGGATTCATGACCGTGAAGCTATTGTTATCCGGCGTTTTCGTATACCGTATATTTCTATGTAACGGAAGCCTTAGGGACAGTGAATTCTAGACTCTTGTCATGTGCTGCACGTACCTGAAGTAAGTAAATTTTAAAAATTGAAGGCAAAATGGGCGGTCTCGTGTCTATTGCAAAAAAAACATTTGCTGACTTCCCCGGCGCATCCAAGTAGGAGATTTCTGTCGTAACGGAAGTCCGCCTAGGACCACTGTTTCTGAATGTTGGACCTCTATTCCTAAGGAGGCGCAGTCCAAGGACATTGGTTCCTAGGAATCTTGGTCCTAGGACTACAGTTCCTAGTTGTCCAGGACCGTAGGACTTAGATTCCTAAGAGTTAGGGTCCGTAGAACTTAGAACCCTAGGAGTTAGGGTCCCGCGGACCCTACTTACTAGGACCTGGGTTACTTTCACACCGGGTGAATGAAAGAAACCGCATCTACATGTAACATTAGTATTATCAATGTTCATTAGTCAATGTTTAGTCAATTAGTCAATGTTCAATGTTCATTAGTCAATGTTCATTAGTATACGCCTAGGACATTAGTCTACGAATTGCAAAAAGTGACTAAGTCCAAATCAAGTTTTCTCATTTTTCATTTTTCTCATTTCGGGGTACACTTTTTGCGGTACACCGTGATTTTTATGTGCCTGTTTACGGGTGCCTTTTTACCAGTGCCTTTTTTACCGTGACTTTTTACCAGGGCCTTTTTTACCGGTGCCTTTTTTTACCGTACACCTACTGGAACACCGGGGTCGAAATAATGTAGGCTATTAAATGAATCTTGGATGGAACTAGCAATCGTAATTCAATCGCGCGCTCTGCTCGATAGTCGGAGTTCAAAAATGTAAATGTTGGTACAATGTCAATTTAGCTGTTACGTTTGATCCAGACAGGGGGTATTTTCCTCCCTTTAAAGTCCCCCAGGCTTTTAACTAATAGAGTACCGGTACCGTATCTCAAATGAAGGAAGGCCGTGTGTAATTTCCGAGGCAATATCGTAATTGCTATATGAGACGATTGATCAGGGCCTGACTCCAGAACATGGCACTTTCACTTTTTCATCTCTGGTCAGTCCCAGCAGAACCCATTACAGTGTCAGGGTAGCATGCTTCCCGGATTTCCTTCTAATCAGTCGACAGACACATTACGTACTGTTCTGAATATCGACTGACTGGAGGCTAAGAGACAACAGGGTAGTTTTTCTTACAACGTACTTTTAGAGATAATTCACTATTATCTTTTTTTAGGNTCCAACCATAAAGGAATCAAACATAAAGGTTTAACTGCGAACGATGAAGTAACTGAGGGACACACTTCACGTGTTGCCACCAGATGTCTCTCACTGCCTGAATTTTGGCTTTACGTAAAGGCAGGGGCTTCAACTTTTTTTATGGTAGTCGGGTACATGAATGTGTCAACTTGATGCCTTGAATTCCATTTCTGATGATAACAGAGCTATTTTCAGCACAATTAGTGTTCCACGTGCAAATGTACGTTAGCCTATTCAAATGTACACAGATGATCCTGCGCTCTCATCGTTCGTGGGGTTCTCATTAATTCAGTCCTCTTGTATCATAAGATCAACTAGTCTGAATTCAACAAAATTCGCAGTAAACATGCAGAAGGGTCTTGCCTATCATATGGAAGAGTCAGAATGCAAGTCTGTTGAGGTTAAAGGGATACTGCTCACATTTATAAAATGTTAAATTTGTAAGTTGAACCTTTATGGTTGATTCCTTTATGTTCCAACCAATCACATCACAGGAATTATTGTCAGTCATAAAATATTTAGTGGCTGCCAATAAATGGGAATTACTGACTGTCATATAATATCCGAATTAATGTCTAGACACAAATTCAGTGGACCTAACCAATCACAGTCGGCGAAGTGAACCATAAGTGGAAATTATTGACTGCCATATATTCGAATTTTGTATAGACACTAATTCGAATATATGACAGTCAATAATAATTTCCATTTCTGGACAGTCACTAAATATTTTGTGATTGACAATAATTCCTGTACAAACTGTTATTGGTTGGATCCAACGAATTGGTGTGTAGACATAAATTCTAATATATGACTGTCATAATTCCCATTTGTGACCCTCCACAGCAAAACCAGTCACCCAGAAGGTGAGCCGCAACGAACTAAGATGACACCAGGAGAGAATGAAAGAAATAGATTATTTCAGATTTCATAACAGACAGACAATATCAATATTGAAAGTGACAAACATTTGGTCTCACCCTGCCAAGCTAAGAGCGACATGCGACTGGATTTGCTGTGGAGGGTCACATTTTTATTCACTTCGCCTACCATACACGATCTCCTTGTCTAAGTACTAAGCCCCGAGTAAATGATGACATTCCTTCAAAGCGATTTTCCATTACGACAGACCGCAGTCGGCACTCTTAGCAAAAGCAGCACAATTCTACCCGCGAAAACTGCAGAAAAACGCTCATTCCCTCACGGCATATAGAGTTTCAATGGGCCATCTGACTCTTTAGACTCGGCCTAGGGCCATCCATTTTATCATACTTTTTAATGGATACTTTATTCTTGGATGTCACTGCATTATTTCCGGTATCAATGAACCTTGTTAAATCTACCCAGGGATCTATCAGAGCATCTCAGGTCATGCAACCCCCTCAAGTCATGTGTAATCAACCAGCTTCTGTTTCACACCCCGAATTTTCATAAGAGATACCAATTGCCCTTAGGCGACCTTTGGTATTTATTTCTTCCACTCTCGAGTTGAGGGTAAGGCATTTATCACGAAAGTGATATCCTTGTGGAATTGGCTTAAAACGAGAAAGGGAGAACAAAAGTGTAAACCATTTCAAGAGTAAAGAAACGTATCAAAATGCAGGCTATGGCATGTATTGTGTTGCAATATTCAATAATTTTATTTTTCATGCAATGTTTCATTCATCATTCAATGTTCACATTTTTCATTCAATGTNCAATTTATAAACTTTGATTGTCCACTGAAGTTAGAACAAACAGAATGCATAAAGGCACTGTGTAACAATAGGGATGTTTTGGCAGTTTTACCCACTGGTTTTGGTAAAAGTCTCATTTATCAATTGATGCCACTGGTAATGAGCAAACAAAGAAATGTGGCTCTGGTTGACACAAACCTAGTCTGCTTGGTCATCACTCCCCTCAATAGCATAATGACAGATCAGTGCTCTGCTTTGAGGAAACGAAACATAAAGGCCTGTGCTTTGGATTACTCTTGCACCCACGCTCAGGCTTTTCTCTCTGACTCTGAGGAAGACAACTCTGCTGGAGATGAGGAGGCTGATGATGAAGATTCTGGCAATGTCCTTGCCTCGGTGTCCCTCCTCGACGTAAAGAAGGGACAGTACCAAGTTGTTTATGCCCATCCTGAAGCACTCATCAGTACAAGAGGAGGTCGAGATTTGATCAAAGATGAAAACTTCCAAAAGAACCTGATATGTATTGCCATTGATGAGGCACACATGATATTGGAATGGTAATGTTTCCATTTATAAAAATATGAATACTGGTATACTATATGAAAGTCACATTTATTTATTTTTCTCAAGCAAGGAAATCTTACACATTTATCACTAAACATCAACATCCTTTACTACATATCATCAATACAAACCCACGCCATAAAATACTGTAAGGCATTGCAGAAAAGAGTTTACCTCACCAGCAAGGAAATGTAACATGATATAGTACAACTCATGTTACTCAACATCAACATCAACAACATCTTCTTCATCATCATCAATATCCACTCCCTGAACCCGTGACATTGCACGGCTGCAATGCCTCTTGATGAAGTCCTTCAACTTTGTCTTGTCAAGTTCATACAGCACACTGTTTTCAATATCCTTGAATTCATCAAGGACACGTCCTTTGACCCTGAATGGGTGCAGTTCTCGGAGATGTTCATACAGGACCCTTTTATCCTCCACTGCCCCTTTGGACTTGTGCTCAGACCCTTTCCTGTCGACATGTACCATCTTCTCAACTGATTGAGATAGTTCCGACACAACTGGAGCTGCCTNATCAGTTTTCTTTGCACCAAGGCCTCGAATGACAGTTTTGACTGATTTGATATTGTTCTCCTGCTGCATATCAGCAGCCTTATTATGGCCAGGCTGTCCCCTTGTGTTCACGAAAGCACCTAACTTGACTCGAACAGCCTGCCTTTCTGGAAGAACGCACTCCGTCTTAGTAATGAAGTTTACACACTCCATTGCATATTTACTTCTGTAGGAAGTCAACCCTACAAATGTTGGTATGAGCCTCTTCAATATCACGACCAATCGTGTGATGTCCCCAGCTTTAATGAGATCATTTAGCTCCATGAAATCTAGACAAACACGCAGCAGGCCCATTGAATACTGGTAAATGTCATCATCTTTGTGTGGAGGTTTATTTGTCAGCTCGGGAATCAGCAGCCTCAATCTCTGTCCTGAAAAGTAATATGAACTATGAATGCATGAACTATGAGTTATTGCATGTCATAATTACATCATAATTACATTATGACATCAGGGGCGGATCTAGGATTTGCCAAGGGCGGGTGTCCAATCCTTCCAAAAGGGGCACCTCAGGAGGGGGTGAAGCCCCGACATGCGCACCGAAGGAATAAAACAGGTTGTTCTATTCAGCAATTAAAACGCCCAGTTCAGCTAAAAACAACATATTTTGACACCATGCACTCTTCAAAAAAGTGCACTCTAAGCAAAAGGGTGGGTGTCCGGACACCCTGGACACCCCTGGATCCGCCCCTGGACATGCAATTCACTATGCTCTACTTGCTGTGCTCTAATCAAAATATCGTTACCAGCAACAAGAACATCCACATGTTTTCCTCTTTTTTTCATTTGGCACTTTGAACTTGTAAAGTTGATTGCCGATCTCCAAACGAATGTTCACATCATCTGGAACTAACGGTGGAGCCTGGAAACTGACAAACAGTTTCTCCACTACTTGATCTACTAACTGGTCAAGCCATTCAAGTTTCTTCGCCTTGTTCCAAGATTTGATATGCTCCGGCATTTGTACATTTTCGTCTTTAGTTTCGAAACCCATCACCTCACAAACATATTCTACTACCAGTGATCTGAAAGCAGAATAAAGAAGTAAAAAAACAAACACAGAAAATATTTCTTTCAGCCTTATGTATATGGGATGGAAATGCAGATCCTTTTACCGGTTATTTGAAAAAGTACTGTACCTTGCAACTGTAAGAATGAAATCACAATGGGGCTCAAATGCATGTGTCGTCTTTACTTTCCCATTAACATTTGTCCGGTGAAGGAGTACTTTGAAATGAGACAATGTGNAAGAAGTCATCCGAAATCACATTGGATATCAAAGGCAATTTTAACCTTCAGAGGAGAGAAAACCGTTCAGCAGGCGGTAATTCAAGGTATCACGCGGTTGCTTTGAAATTAACATTTTTTCAAGTTGCTATCGTAGTCGATGCAGAAGTTATTGATGGAGTGTGCAGGGGTGAAAAATCAACCGCTGGAAATCCAAGCCAAGTCGTTTCTTGCTTCCAACACAGCTGCACTATTTCAGTCATTTTCTGTGCGTGAGAAATGAAGTGAATTTCGACAAAATAGGGAGGTTTAGAAATCAAACGATCAGCGTAAACGTTAACGACAACGTTATTTTTGTACGGAAAATGCAATTAAAATCTGGTGAATGTGTGGTATGAAAAATAACGTTTTCGTCAAATTTACGTTTATCGTTGATTTCTAAAGCTCCGTATTGTAATGTAGCTTCCAACCATAAAGGCAGGGATTCTCCTACGATAACATTTTGTGAATATTTTTTGTTGTTGTCAGCTTATGGAATCTTGATGATTTTAATGTTGTGGTAATAAGATTCTGTTGTTGGAACATCGGCAAGGTGATCATGGAACTTCGACAGAAAGAAAAAAAAACGACTAAGATCGAAACGAAACGTTGCAACTTTATCCCTCAAAGCAGTCGAAGACTCGCCACTCGTTACTTCGCTCGCTTATAAATTTTTGTTTTATTGAGCACGTTGAATCTCACCAAAGCTCCATGATATTGGTTGGCATGTGCTGGAAAAAACCTGATATATGTTGGCCTAAAGTGTAGTAACAGGGATTCACGAAGATGTTTCTGGTTGATATCTGTGAAAATGCGTTTGAATTGAGCATTGTTCTTATTAAAGCCACACTGTATTGAATTCAGAAAGTGCTTACATTTGTACGTCCACCGACGTTAGTGTAGTGTAAAATGCATTATGCTCTATCTGAATACATTAGAGTTCTGCCTGCAATTTTTTCAAAGTGAGCTGAAAACTAGGCTTTGATTCTTGAAGTAAGTGTCAGGCAAGCATTTTGGGGCGACCTTCACGAGGCTATGAGACCTATACCTGCACTCTTCTAACACTTTGAAAATACCGTAAAATTCAATACAGAGGGGCTTTAAAGATAATGTATCAAGGGTATTTTCGCGGGCCACGAAAATCATTGTTTATTTACATTTTGTTTGTTTATGACAAGTCTTTCTTTGTCTTATGAGTAATTTGTTGGTGGGAAGCCCCTCTAGAAATTCTTCTGATACCGAAAGTATTTAATTTGTTGGGTTGGCATGTCCCAAAAGTCCAAAATAACATAACGTAAACATCCATGTTTTACAAACATTGAATGTAAACAATGAAGTCGTGATACATTATCTTTAAGTTGTTGTTTCTGCAAAAACAATAATAACCACCCACGGTAAATATTGGATTCAGCATAACAATGTCCTTAACCTGTTTCTTAAACCGCGCCTCACAGCATCAACACCTTTTGTTCATGCCGCTTTCAAACAATTAGCATGTTGTTATTCCCCCTTTTTAGATGTCAAGTTTCATTAAGTGTCGACCACGCATCCATGTTGCTCAACTAATGCTTTAAGACGTCACTTTCACCGTCCTTGTCGATTTCAGGTTCTAAGTTGAATCATAAAGTGAGCCTGTCATTCTCAATTAGCTGCTCCGTCACATGGAGCAATTAAAAGCGACAGCATTTTGATATGTTGTTATTGTTAGGCCATATAAATGTGCTTTGCACGCGGCACCCCCGATTAATCTGAATCTGAATAATAAATAAATTGTTAGGCCCTCTCCATGTTTGGCTTCAAGAGAAAACAAAAGAATGATACGCAAGCAATAAAATTACAAAAATTAGTTGCCCTTTTATGAAAGTCTAATATTGCCCAGCATAAAGTATTTCGGCGCATTCGCGGCGACTGTACCATCTCCCATCAACATTTGACTTGCTAGCGTTGTGCTCAAGGTATGGTGAGAGAATGTCAAACATCATTTACACACTCACATCTTTTATCAAATGTCGCATTAGGTTTCCTGTACATAGAGGTATACGGTATACGGACACGCCGGTTAACAATAGCTTCACGGTCGCGAACCCTTTGTGAAGCCTTCGTTAGGCAACATAAAAAATTACTTGTTTACGTCCACTTCTTCCAATTTTTCCAGGTAGGGAGGGGGCTTTGTTCTTTTTTTTACATGGTGGCATAAGTGGATGACGGAGCCAAACCAAAGGCCCCAAAGAATAACGCAGTCGTTGTTACACCTTTCTCCGATGGCGGCACCACCGTCGGAAAGATCGTCAGTGAGTTCAACGAATGCGTCTGCACATGTTTTTAGGGGAAAAATGTTGTTTTAACCCTTTCCACGGCTTTTTAAGGTTTTATTTTGACAAATTTTGAAAAATTAAAATTAAAAAAATCCACTGGTCGGACGCATTTCTCAGGTCGGGCGGGGACGCTAAACAAGTAATTTTTGTTATGTGGCCTGCACCGACGTGACCGTATATAGGAAACCTTAGGAATAAACTTGCCATGTGATCTCAAGATGTTAAGATAGAGAAGCGCTGGCTATTAATGTAAAAAGATCCCTTGTTATCGACAGAGTCTGGGTAAGACGCATATGGAACTACGTTTTAAACCTGTCTTTTTACACAGAAATGGAGCCAAGCGCATTCGCGGCAATTTACCATCTCCCATTAGCATTTGGCCTCAGAGACCTTGAGCACTTCAGGTGAGGGAATTTCATTCAGAATATCATTCCAACCGAACAATTGTGTTAACAAACCTCTTGCGTCTTTAAAGTGCAATGCACATCCTTTAACAAATAATGTTACATTAGGGATAAACCCGCTAAACGATCTCGGGAGGCTTAGGTAGGAGATTGCTCGCTATTAACGTAAGCAGACTCCCTTAGGATTAATCATCAGCTATTGAAAGAAACCGTAACATCGCATTGAAGAATCCGAGTTTCGCATTCCTAACACTCATAACGTTCTCCTTACTCAACGGATTTTAATTATTCTTCTTGAATAATAAAGTAATTGAGTTCGTTTACAAACTCTCCAAGTTTCGTCTGAATCAATCTTCGCATTCAGCCGTAATCCTGATCTGTAGCTAACAATGCTGATAAAAGACAGTACATGTAGTTTATTTCGCCGCGCACGAACTCGGCCGAGAACCATCGCTTCGTCATTCTGTCTGAAGAGGGCGCAGTGTTGTTATTTTTAGCCGTTCTGCGTGGTTATTGGGTGCTGAGGTTGTCAAATTACGTTTTGATTCTCCTGCCAGTCGAAAAGTCAACCACGTGGTTCACCTTTCGATGTTTTGGAGCATGACTTCGTTTTCCCAAGATATGATTCCATGCAAATTCGACAGTGGCGGCACCTATGCCAACGAAAGGAATGCCATCTCCCTCGGCGTCGATCGTGCGCGGGATCTTTAACCAGCACTGTACCAGCTTCAAAATAGGATTACGGCAAAGTGTATCGGTCGATTGGAATAAAACTTCGTGAGATGATAGAGATGATCAACCCTCTTCCAATACAACTCGACTCACTGGAATCCGTTGGGGATGAACATAGATTAGAAGTTGAACAGTTTTGGAATGTTGAAATCACCAGTTAGAAGTTTATGCAGTTTCTTACGGAGAGACACAGTCTGCGCATTATGCCATGTCATGATTACTTTGAAGGTTTTGTCTTTTCACGCCTTGCCATATTTTTCTGTAGAGATATTTGTTTTTAGTAATAAATTTTCAAATCCTTCAGTCATCAAGGGCAGATTGCATCTAAACAAGGCGAGTAATCAAAAGAGCCCCGTTTGTTAGAATTCGTTAAAATCTAAATGTGTCTTAAT
>NMRB01004983.1:0-15920 GCA_002633025.1 Notospermus geniculatus
CGGCGATATTGTATCCATTCATATATGATTACTTTTACGGATATCTTTCGTGGAAACAGTACCGCTAAGCACAACTAATACGGCGTGTTCACGTGATGGGAGACAAAAATGCATAGACCCCGTCTATTCTTGAAAAATCCTCTATGAGGCATTCTACTCGCTGGTTCGACAAAGTAATTCGCTGGCTACGCCATTTTTCGCCTGGCGGCGAGCCCAGGAACCATTGCGTCAAGCAACTGAGCTTTCAGTCGAAGTCATGCCCCGGCTGTTTTGATGTTCAACGCCGCCGCCGAATATAAAATCTTGCTTCTGGTTCCTTTTCCCGCAGCATTCAAAACTTCATGGACTCAGCCATGGCCAAGGTACTGCCTTTGTGTTCCCATTTCTCATTGGCTCCCTTCATTGTTTGGGGACCCCAAGACAAGAGTGACAGATTGACCTCCGTGTTCCCCTACTTAAAACTTATGGTCTCTCAAGCAGTCCATCGTGTGGACATACTGGGAAATGGGGAACACAAGCATTATACCAGACATCGCGCATGGCTGAACTGTGCGAACATCAAAACGGGTCTCGCAGAATTCAGCCACTCGAACGTCAGCTGGTATAGACCTACATGCAGAGCACTCCCGTCCTGAGTCAAATTGAATATTTTGCGCAAGCCTTGCGTACGCTTCATTTCTGTTAACATTGTGCGCTGGTTTTCTTGTGAGAGACTGTGTTTCTATTTTTAAACGGAAGGCGAAGAAATCGCCGAAGTGCCTTGTGGTTGGTCGGTTGATTCTTGGGACTGCCACTGCCGTCTATTTTGCTTGGATTCTCAAGGAGCTGCTTGGAGAACTACGCATGGCCGTCACCAAGCTCGATGCTGGCCAGTGTAATTTTTCAGCATTTGGTCGAGATCAGCCAAAAGTGTACAATGGTCGGCTACCTACCTCGTATTTTAGGTAAGAAGCGAATGGGCATAAAATGTGTGATAACCTCCTGATCGAACAGGTGAATAGATTTTAAAATAAACATTGTGTCAAAGTGTGTCTAAAAGTATGCGCTAATCTTACAACCTGTGCATATTGCTGTCAACAAAGGGATAATGTTGATGGTCAAGCCGGAAACATAGGGTAGACCTTGATGGACCTAGACATTTAAGCCAACCATACAATTCCCAAAGTCAGAAACCACCAGCGCAGAGAGATACGTCGCCGTCGCGTCGTCTCTGCCGGAGAAAAATAACCACGGAAACGGTGTTGCCGAAAATCGCGAAGATTATGATGGAGATGGCGATCACAATTAGTCGGGTCAAAATATGAAATATACAGTACGTTGCACAATTGACCTCCTTTCCGCGGCGCGCACCACCCGCGTACCAGATGCAGCGTCATTCTCGTACCATCCTCGTATCTTCCTAGGATGTGGCGCGGCGTCATGGAAGGCATGCAGTGACGACGTAACGTCATTCACCCGACGTCACGCAACCGAGACGCGTGACGTACCCGTACCATCCGCGATGAACTGAAGGTTACCTTCCGCGCCACGTCCTAGGAAGGTACGCGGATTCTGGGAGGTCAATTGTGCAACGTACTGTATGGCCCACCCCCAAAAAATTGCAACAAAATGTTTTATTGTTTTAAATGCTAAGGTAGACCATACTGAGCTCCAGAAAAAAAGTCTCCGGAAATCTGACCCCGGTAAAGGGGTTAATTTGCAATTTGCAATCTGGAACTGACTTTATCATTGGGCCCAAGAACAGAGCTTTGTACAGGAGAATGGGAACCAATGTACAACTAACTTATGAACGGTTGGATTTACACCCCATAAATGTATTACCAATAGACCAGCATATTTTTAATTGTTTTATGTGATAATAAATGACGTTTTTACGCACATTTCACAAAATGGGTCAAAATACATAAAAATCGCCATTTCCAATAACGTAACTAGTTAAAAACTACAAAAACATGCTTTTTCGATTAAAGCTGACGTGAACGAACAAAAAGCCCCCATGCGACGAGCAAGAGAATTGCAAACGCCCTGCAAACACCTCAAACGAAGGCTCAGAACAAGGGGAAGACAGCGGGACAGAGATAACAAGGCGCAGGTTCGATTCCCAGCTGGGTCAAACTTTTTTCTTTGAAAAAAGTGTTCAGCAGGAGCTTACCATATGATGTTGACACCTCGAAAGCTCGATGACAAATAAGGTGGCGCCCTCCTGACCTCGTGGGGCCTATCATGGTCTGAGCCTTCGTTTGAGGTATTTGCAGGGCGTTTGCAATTCTCTTGCTCGCCGCATGAGGGCTTTTTGTTCGTTCACGTCAGCTTTAAGAGGCACCATGTTTCTATCAGTTTGTAATACATTTATGGGGTGTAAATCCAACCGTTCATAAGTTAGTTGTACATCGGTTCCCATTCTCCTGTACAAAGTTCTGTTCTTGGGCCCAATGATAAAGTCAGTACCAGATGGCAAATTGCAAATTAACCCCTTTACCAGGGTCAGATTTCCGGAGACTTTTTTTCTGGAGCTCGGTATGGCCTACCTCAGCATTTAAAACAATAAAACGTTTTGTTGCAATTTTTTATGGGTCCAATCTTATATTGACCCGACTAAATGGGGAACCCGCATGACAGCAGATGGCGCAGCAAGTATAAGACCCGAATGACGTACTGACGTCACTTTTCTAATAATAATAATAATAATGTGTGGGTTTATAGTGCCTTTTACATTTAAGTGTCAAGGCACTTCACAACATTATTACCCAGCCTATGATTCAGAAACCTTTCTGTAGAAACCAAGGGCAGCCACAATACGGCGCACACGATGGACATTTCAGGCCAGTTGAGAGTTACAGAGTGACACGGCCGGGGATCGAACCCGCGACCTTCCGATCACGAGTCCACAGCCCTAACCATTATGCCACCGCGCTCCCCTGCTGTTGACGTCGCGCCGGCAAAGCATGTGTACATTTTTATACACAATTTTCAGTGGAAATTTTCCCCAGAGATGTTGTCAATATTGGCATCCTGTGGCATTTCTGACGAAACAAAGCAGTGATATATGGAGAACTTTGAACATGGAACAGGGCAGTGTAATTTAATCAAAATCGAACCAAACAGAGTGGTTTATTTTGGGGCAAGAAGTAAATGGAAATACTGTTAGAAAATATGACTTCCGGGTCTTACACTGACAGCGCCACGTCGTGGCGTAGACTAGTTCGGCGGGTTCCTCAATGTTGCAGTATTTATGGCCAGTGAGTGTATGTTTCTTGCTCAGGGTTTGAAATAAACACAAAAAAGGAAATCATGACGTTCAATATCGCTTTTGCTGAACCCTCCCCCTTTTTGGCCGGTGATTTGCAGTTTCCGTTCACCTCGCCTTACGTTTTATCTATTCATCTTATCCTGACGCCATACTCTGTTGATGGTGTGGTTGGCAGTCTCTTTTCCTCTTATCCTTCTTTTCATCTCATGTCATTTTTATATGTCTAATATGTTCTTGTCATACGTGTGTTTATTGAGATTGAGATTGAGAATTCACTACCTTTGGAGTGAATACACAGTAAACAAAGTGAAGACGACCTGGTTGGAGAGTTATCAATGACCGAAGGCTTGATAACCACCCATCATAAATTCCAGGTAAGTTGTTCATCTTTGTATAAATGTTATCGTTGGGATCTCACACCTGTCATGCCTGTGTAATTTACGTTTTAAATCATTTGTTTGTAATCAATAGTAGGACGCATGCGCAAATATTCGAACGGTCCATCAACGCGCAAAGGTCCACGAGGACCATGATGCGCTTAATATGATATGATATGATATGATATGATATGATGATATTAGGCCTATAAATTACCATTGCCATAATGTATAAACTTCTTTTCTTTCAGTCAAATCAAGCTCTACACTAATTACGTACACTCTGTTTGTTGTCAGGCTTGGACTTTATTCATCCTTATTATTATTATTATCATTTATTCGTACTATGATGTACAATTGATTGTGCTTGTTGTGCATCAAGGTGCAGGTGCAGAAATCAAATATATACAAAGCCACCTAAAAAAATTAACTTTTGACATGTCCTGTTTGAACAGGATACTTCAGATCTACATTTGGGATTTAGCTCATTCTTTTCTGGTTTCTCCAACTGAAAAAGTGCCTGAGGAAGTCCCCGGTTGGGGTCGAAAATTTGCGAAGTTTATTATCAGCTTTTTGCTGAACGGCTGTTAATTGGTCGCTCCTCCTCCGGATGCCACGTGTGACCGTCCCTTTTAATAGTCCAGCGGATAAGACCTCAAATATAGAGGAATCATGCACTTTGTGAAGAAAGCATGAAGCTTGGTACACAGACAAAGACCCCAGTGGGATCATTTTTTCGATTAGGACCCACCTCTGAAACACCTCCTGGTGGCCACCATCTTGAATTTCAATGTATTTCAAAATAAAAAATACAAAAAACGATAGAAACGTAATTCCGGTGCCGAAACCCGCATTTTCATGCTCAAGGAATCCACTAAAGTCACCTTTAACTGTCTAAGACGCCAGCCATCTCAAATCCAAGATGGCTGCCGCAAAAGTCAATATCAACTGGTAGAGTGTATTCAACTTATTAGATAAGAGTTTCTGTGCTTCAGGAGAAGTTGACGTTGTGAATTTTTGGAACGTGGTCAGACGTTGTAAATAAACATGTCCAAATACCATAGAAGTTATATGACGAAAATGAAGGCACCTGCGGGGTTTATCACTCAAAAGGAACTGAATGAGACGTGTCTTAGAACGCACTAATTAGCTAATAAGCTGAAACAAAAGACTAGTTGTCGGAACATTTTCCCAAGAAGTGTTACATTTTGAAGATCAAACAACATGCATATCATAAAGATCGAGTTTTTTTCTACTTATTCCACCCCTTTTGATAGCAATATTTTCAACAGATATACTTACATGTAGAGTAGCCTACTCCGCACGTGCATTCCATGAATGCTGCCAGATTTTCCGAGACAGGGCGGCCATATTTGATTTGGATTTTACTTCCTGGTTCTTCTTTAATATACTGAGCGTGTATGGTGTACAGGCATTGACAGATGTTTATATACACCTAAGAATGATGATATCTTTATTACTAGTCGTCCAAATTCAATGGGGTTTTCTGTGTTGAAAAATTCAGTTCTTTCACCGTCGTTTGCAACCAGGTTCACTGAAACAGCATCACCATGACATTATGTAATAAATGTTTTTAAAAAAGTACCAAAATCAACTCTGTTAATTTCGTGATGAAATACAGTTTTTTTCTCGTGGAATGATAAATGACTGTGTTTTGAAGCAATCTGCGGTTTCAGTGTTCTAAAATTCATCTTGAGTTTTGAGTTAAAAGGTTTATTTATTTGGACAGCGCACAGCCTCAACTGCAACGCTTGAAATGGTCCCTCTTCAAAGGAACCTAGCCTGTAATTGGACAGCGTGGAAGTAGGCTATAAATAATCATACAAAGGCGTAACCAAACCAAAACATCCAATGACCTGGCTTAGAAGTTTCCTTTGACATGTTTGAGGTGGAGAACATGTTTATACGGGAGGGCCTTTGCTTTCAAATAAATGATGTGTCGTCCGTTACACTGAGTGAAAAGATATGAATAATAAATGGCGCTCATTTGAATTCCAAGGCCCAGGATACAATAGCAGTAACAAGGCCCAGGATACAATAGTCGGTGGCAGTAACAAAGAGTCAATCTGATGATTTACGAGGACTTTTTTAGCCATTGAACTGAAATGAATGGGTGTTATCGCCTCAGCTGACCATTAAAATTGGCAATATTAAACCTCAACGTAGGTCCCTTGACTTCTTTCAACAATGCTACCAATGCCATAAATAAGCCTCATGAGGGCGAGGGTTTGTCCCATTCAAAGTGAAAAGTGACACTCGCGGACGGGACACTCCATTGGTTCAAAGTAACGCATTTGGTGAATGAGGGGTCATGTCACAAATCAAAAGAACGGCCTAGAATTGGGCCTAAAACCTGCAACTAAAACCAGAAATTTATCAGAATTTCGCAATTAGAAAGTATCCAATCTTCAGCAGATGTTCTTTCTTCATGTCAGGTCTCCCAGCCATGCATGGATTATTTCATTCTGCCAACAAACAAAAAAGTTGATTTTGGACTTTTTTTTCGGCTGGTCATTACGTAATTACAAAATTATGCAGGTCGGTTATCCAGCATTGTAAAAGATAGAGAAAAGGCTGAATTTTTCGACGTTGAAAACCGCATTATAGACAGACGATTATTAATGAAAATATTAGCATTCTTAGGTGTATATAAACATTAGTCAATGCCTGTACATGAAGTGCAGCTCAAGACACCCTCGCCATCCGAGGTTCTGTGGGTTTTTGACATTGCTGCCACTCCCTGCATCTGTCATTTACACGCTTCTACTCCAAGAAAATTGTACCTGTTTTTCATGGTCAGTGAATTTCTTTGTTATTGATTATGTAATGTAATTAAGCTGTAATTCTTAGGACTTTGCTCATTTTCTGTTTCTATAAAGCACAGTGATCACATTGGGTGAGGTCAAATCTCAAAGTTAACCAAAAAGTCAAAGTTACCTTAAGGTTACCCGGCGAAAATAACTTAATTGAACCCTTAACCTTCAATTCAGGTTAACCTTTAGTTAACTCTTACTTTTGGTTAACTCGTCCAGGTATTGGATTCAGTGAATCTCTGCTGTTGGGTATTCCCCGCCTGCATCATTGATAATAAGCTCAGTGCACTTGCTCTAGATCTTTGAAACTGGCAGCATGGCAGAAAGTGGGAAAGGAAAGAAGCGATTTACATGGAGTTTGACACTTCGGTAGGATGCATGATTACAGTAGGTTTGGCACATCCTACATCATGACCAACTTGTCTATGGAAGCCCCCAGAGGCGAGATAATGCAAAAAAATGTGTTGACCATCTTGGCAGAAGGCTGATCATTTCCCTCACGATTTTCAATTCTCCAAGCATGAAAGTAGTCCACAAGGTGGTCGAACTGTGCTCCATTCAGGCGCAAATGTCTTTCAATGGGTTCTCCGCTATACGCAGGAGTCCTGACGAAATTTTCTCCTCTTCTAAGAGCAAAAATCTGGAACATGGGTATTGCAAACATGGCTGCTATCATAACCTTGAGATTTGACCTACCTCCCAGGTACCTAAAAGTTAACGGCCAGTAATGCATTTTTCGTAACCTTGAAGGATTTCCTGGATTTAACTTAACCACAAGGTAACCTCACAGTCAGAAAATTGTAAACTTTCGGTTAACTTAACCTTTTGGTTAAGTTTACGAAAAGTTAACCTCAGGTTATTTTCAGGTTATTTTCGGAGGTCAAATCCTGGGGTTATCATAACTTTTAGTTAACTTCTGGGGTTAACTTTTGGTTAACTTTGAGATTTGACCTCACCCATTGGACCATAAAAACAGTCAACTGCGGTGTTGTTATTGCTTTTCTCAGAAGGGCCTGGATCCCAGCAATAGTACAACAAAAGCTTCCCCTTAACCCTGCAGGGTTACCCAGACATGCCAGACAGTAATCATCAGTGGGCCTCTAGTGGCATTTGAAGGGCACGAGGGGCAGCGGCAGCGATCGGTGGGCCTCTGGTGGCGAACCAGTGGCATGGGGACAGCGGCTGCCCCCACTTTTCTGCTGATGGGCCACCTGTGGCAAAAACCGGAGGCACTGTGATGGCAAATATTGGTGGGCCTCTGGTGCAAACACCAATGGTCTTCTGGCAGTGAATGTTGGTTAGTCTCTTGTGGCGAATGAGGGGCCTATTCTCACCGTGGAGAATCGCCAGCGCATTAGCCGAGTTTCTCAGGTGGCAGCACTGTGATCCGAGTACAAACATATACCAGTATTCCGTTTCGTGCATGTCTGCTATTCCGTTGAGACCGCCATCTTGAAATTATGTGAACAAATTAAGCGATTTCATTGGCCACCTGGAATTTCTGCCCTCAGCACTTAGCTCAAGTAACGCGCACACGGTGAGTTTTTCGTCTCTCGAGGCGAAAAATATCAAACATGTTTGATCTTCGCCTCAACGCCTCGCCAGGCAGAAAACTCACCGAAAATTACGCGCACACAGTGAGCTATCTGCTGAGCAAACGGTCTCGAGAGACTTTTTTGCTCAGCAGATAGCTCCCGTGTGCGGCAGGCTTTAACGAAAATGAGTTACAACACGAAATTTCCCACAGAGCTGCAGCAAACCACTGAGGTCCGACTGTACGCCTTACTTACTCAGATTCGATGACATTTCTATCTCCAGTTATAGATTTTTGTAGCCGGTCCTGTTCATTTTCTCCCGAGTCGGCCATTTTGACACGGAGGTTTGGAAAACGCGGACTCGGAATACGGCCGTCGCACGGTATCGCGCAGAACTGATTCCCCAGCGTGACTCAGATGAACAGGAATTTGCACAGTGGTTACTTCATTTAGGCAATGGGCAATTGCAGTACAACCATCCTGATATTCCACATTGCATTCAGATTCCACCTCAGTGTAAAGCAGTCAAGGAACATTTGGAAACCGAAGTGTTCAGTAACATGCAGAACCTAGACTCCTATCAAAGTCTGTCATCCTGACACCCACAAACCAGTATGCCCTCAAAATGAATGACGACATCACACGCAAACTACCAGGAACTCTCAAAGTATACTTAGTACTTAAAGGAAAGGTAAACCCTGGCCAAAACCTTCGTTCTGTAGGTTTTCTGTATATAGATAAACGTTTATGCCCTGAAAAAATTACTGACAATACGCCGTATAAGAATAAATTGAGCAATTTTGATGTTTTTAGCCAATTCATGAAGCGCGCCATTCATGTCTAATTACCGCCGTCTCTCGCGAGGACTAGCGCGATTATGACGTTTTGCCCACCCATACAATACCATCATGGCGGCTTTGTTGCATTGTTTGCATGCCGCGGATGGGGTTCAAATTGATCAGTGACTGCGATATTCCATTTCGCAGATTTAATCGCGGCCATGTGACAGAAAACGAAACCTCGCACCATGCACAATCAAGCTGTTCAGCGAAGTGCATCATGTGCGTATGTAGGCCTGTGTGTATGTACATGATGTATGTGTGTGTATAGGCCTGCTATTGTTTGGGTGGCGCACTCGTCACTTCCGGTTGAGAGAAAACGCGAACCCAGCGAAACGGGCTGCCGATGTTTTTATCACTAAAAAACTATATGTAGGTTCAGTGTACATGGCTGATAACTTGCATAGTTTTCTTTTTATACTTAATGGTTCTATACATACTCTAAAATCCCAGGGTTTACCTTTCCTTTAAGTGCAGACCAAGTCATTTGCGAGGACCAACAAGAGGCTCAGCAATATCCATTGGAATTTCTTAACTCCATAACTCCAACAGGCATGCCTCCTCACAGGCTACTCTTGAAGCCTGGTGTCATCGTCATGCTCTTGCGTAACCTAGACATCAAGAAAGGACTGTGTAACGACACGCGACTGATTGTGCGAAACCTCCACTCACATGTTCTGGATGCTGAAATTCTAACAGGGGCAAATAAAGGTGACTGCTTGCTCATACCACGAATAAAACTAGCACCATCCGATGTGAACTTGCCATTCATTGTGGAACGTACACAATTTCCTGTTAGAGTGAGCTATTGCATGACGATAAACAAGGCACAGGGCCAAACATTTGACAAAGTTGGCTTATATCTTCCACAGCCAGTCTTCAGCCATGGACAGCTTTACGTAGCTTTTACAAGATCACGTAGATTCTCTGACATTGCAGTGCAAATAGTGCCTACTTCAAAGCAAGGGGTACACAATTGCAATACTGTAATTCAAAATATTGTCTGTAAGGAAGTACTGTGAATGCTTACATTAACTTGAGACTTGCACCTTGATCAAATTGGCGAAGTACAGGCATTGACTGATGTTTATATACACCTAAGAATGCTAATATTTTCATTAATAATTGTCTGTCTATAATGCGGTTTTCAACGTCGAAAAATTCAGCCTTTTCTCTATCTTGTACAATGCTGGATAACCGACTTGCATAATTTTGTAATTACGTAATGGTCAGCCGAATAAAAAGTCCAAAATCAACTTTTTTGTTTGTTGGCAGAATGAAATAATTCATGCATGGCTAGGAGACCTGACATGAAGAAAGAACATCTGCTGAAGATTGGATACTTTCTAATTGCGAAATTCTGATAAATTTCTGGTTTTACTTGCAGGTTTTAGGCCCAATTCTAGGCCGTTCTTTTGATTTGTGACATGACCCCTCACTGACCAACTGCGTTACTTTGAACCAATGGAGTGTCCCGTCCGAGAGTGTCACTTTTCACTTTGAATGGGACAAACCCTCGCCTTCTTGAGGCTTATTTATGGCATTAGTAGCATTGTTGAAAGAAGTCAAGGGACCTACGTTGAGGTTTAATATTGCCAATTTTAATGGTCAGCTCAGGTGATCGTGTGGTGGAGTTAATCTCATCAAATACAAACCCAATAACTTTCCATTCCTTCATCAATTGCTATCAACAATGACCTAAACAACCAGATATGACCACCGGCCATATCTGATTACACCCGTTCAATTCTGTTGAATGGCTAAAAAAGTACTCGTAAATCATCTGATTGACTCTTTGTTACTGCCACCGACTATTGTATCCTGGGCCTTGTTACTGCTATTGTATCCTGGGCCTTGGAATTCAAATGAGCTCCATTTATTATTCATGTCTTTTCACTCAGTGTAACGGACGACACATCATGTATTTGAAAGCAAAGGCCCTCCCGTATAAACATGTTCTCCACCTCAAAGGAAACTTTTAAGACAGGTCATTGGATGTTTTGGTTTGGTTAGGCCCCGCGGTTACATACAGGGTGTATCAGAAAAAATTAGACTCTCGAAAAAATCATCATAAAATAAACATAGAGATGAGTTTTGAAAAACTGTCTATATCCCTTTAAACAGCACCATACAAGGTACAGTGGATGCTAATGTATAAAATTCATGTCAAGCTCAACGCCACCCAGGTATCTAGTATGCCATCCTGAGTTAAAGTGGTCCTGAACCGGCCAGCAAAGGTTGGCACCCGAAAATGGAACTTCCGATTTCCGCTCCTGGCTTCTGAGCATGCGCAGTACGCTACCTTCACTGAGTTTGTCAACACTGAGATGGTCGTGCAAACCGCCAGCAGACAGAATGCCGAAGTGAGAAGTGAAAGAAGGGAAAGGGCGCCTAAAAAGGTAGCAAATGCCGACCTGTGGATTGTCCATATAGACATTATCGAAGTGGCTCATAATAAAGAAAGAAGTCAGTTTTAAGACGAATGAAGAGGTTGTTTGTATGTATGGCATCATTAACATATTGCCGGACTGTGGATCTCGCCGCCGCGCCGGTAAACGGCAGCGAATTCTGGGGCTTCTTCCGAGAAAAGACCAACTTGCCTGGCAAACCGGCCGACATCATCATCAATGGTGTCACTCGTGTCACAGGCTCTCTTACGGCCCTAAAATTCCTAGAATTCCTACTTTTTTTTCAATCTCCCTAAAATCCCTAATTTTACATCCATTTTGGGCTATTCTCCCTAAATATCCCTAATTTTTGCCTTATTCCATGTTATTCCGCACGCGCTGATGACGTCGAAGCAGCGTCGAGGTACACGGCATTCACGACTACATCTGAAGATGCTCTGGATTCCATTAGTCTTCGCTGTCCCTGGATTCAACTTCAGATGTAGACCTTACAATGGCGTGCATCTCCACGTGATTTCATTATAACTACATATCTGATGTAGGTAATTCTAAAAGAGGTAAGCCAGGCGCGGATCCAGAGGGGGATTGGGGGTTGTGACCCCCTGCTCGCCAACACCAATTGTTTTTTTTTCAATACTTTGTGACAATAAGCAAAAACACAAGAATTATAAAGCTTCTATTTTGATTCTGAGATGCCAGGAAATCGCGTCTACGGCCTTCTATTATCTTAAAATTTTCTGGGGGAGGCCCCCCTCGGCATGGGAATCTTCGGCGCCCGCCTGCTACAACCGCCCTCAGTGCCGCTGACTGACCCCCCTCAGCTAAAAATCCTGGATCCACACCTGGGTAAGCTTTGGTTGTAAGCATGGCTTCATCCAAAGGGGACCATTTTGATCATGATTTGGCCTATAGGCCTAATGGAAGTGTGAATACACTTTTTGAAGAGCACTTGGCGTACATCATCTGTGTATAAATCTTCGTAATATTCTGTCCTAAAATGTCCTATTTTCAAGCCATTTTATCCCTAAAAGTCCCTAAAATTTAAGTTAAAAAATCCCTAATTTTTCCCTAAAAAGTACCTCAGGGCTGTAAGAGAGCCTGGTGTCAGATTGAACACTCTTAGGCGTTAATTATACCTCTAAAACTCCCCGGGATCGAGGAAAAATCTCGACTCGGTGAACTGGTGGCGTCCATGTTGTATTGTCAATCAGTTGTCATCTATCAGAACTTGCCCAATCAGTGATCGCGTAGTAAATTCCATAGTAATCACGTGACGTGATGATTGACAGGCGCTCATTCATACTGGCGTAGCGCGGGAAAATGTAAACGAGGCTGTCTCTCTTGTCCGGGCGGTTCAGGACCACTTTAATCAGGGCTTCTTAATGCTCGCTTCATCCGCCGCCGCATACAAACGCAGTAAGGGCTTGTGTCCACATGTGCGTTTTATGCTGCGTGATGCGTTAAATCTTTTGCTTTTCCGCCGCTCTCTTCCAAACAATGGGCGAAGCGTCAAAACGCAGCGTAAAACGCACATGTGGATCCAGGCCTTAATACGCAGCGACGAACGGAGCGAGCGCGAAATCTAGCCGCACACAGACGGTTAAGCCGTTTCAGTAGTAGCATAAAGGAATCAACCATAAAGGTTTAACTGCGAACGATGAACTTACTGAGGGATACACTTCATGTGTTGCCACCAGATGTCTCTCAGTGCCAGAATGCAAATCTGTTGCGGTTTAAAGGGATACTGTCCACATATATAAAATGCCAAATTTGTAAGTTGAACCTTTATGCTTGATTCCTTTATGGTAGTAGCCTACACACACATCTAGGAGAGCTGGGCACCCTGCTTTTCCAACGGGCACTGCTCGACCTGCATACAAATTATGAAAAGAAAAAAGGCTGTAGGCTATACTTGCTGTAATGATACTACACTACAATCTTCAACAGTCAATAACTGTGTAAGAATAAGAAAATTGTCGTCCTAGCCTTTCCGTGAGGTGCAATATTAAAGTACATGCAGGGGCCTACATCATGATTATGGAAACGGTCACGTGCCTGGAATTGACCAATCAGCGCGGGGTTACAGGTAAAAGTAGATCTTTAAAAACCCAGTTTTCTCCATTTATCATAGATAATATCATAAAGGAATCAACCATAAAGGTTTAACTGCGAACGATGAACTTACTGAGGGATACACTTCATGTGTTGCCACCAGATGTCTCTCAGTGCCTGAATTTCGGCTTTATGTAATAGGCACGAGCTTCAACCTTTTTTGTGGTAACGGGGTACATGAAGCTGTCAACTTGATGCCTTGAATTCCATTTCTGAGGATAATAGAGCTATTTTCAGCACAATTAGTGTTCCATGTGCAAATCCACGTAAGCCTATTCAAATGTACAGAGATGACCCTGCGCTCTCATCGTTCGTGGGGTTCTCATTAATTCAGTCCTTTTGTATCATAAGATCAGCCTATCGGAATTCAACAAAATTTTGCAGAAAACATGTAAAAGGGTCTTGCNGTGCGAAATTACCCCTCATATTTTCAGTACTCCCAAACCCTGAAATTATCATGGCCAACCCACAACGAAAACTTTATGGTTTGAAGCATTAGGCTAGGGGTATGTTGTGTCCGAACGGTTCCTTCCAACGAAACTCTGGGACCAATCTACGAGCACGGGCATCTCGCCATTTCTAATGGTAAATGCATTGGCCGCTCATTACAGGTGCGTGACCGAACCGTTTTTCCTGATATTGAAAGGGGCTGTATACTTAAGGTTGAATTGTACCAAATAAATTTTGGATTATTTATAATAAAGTGACAGAACCCATTTTCACAGGGTGATTAGTTAAGAGGTTAAACTAGATTATAAGAATGAAAAATTGGCAAATTTCCCGTTATTTCAACTGAAACAAAAGACCTTTGCAAAATGTCATTAAAGTAGTAGAAATACACAAGTCCTTAAAATGCCGTTTTCAACACATGTTAAATACATTGTGTACTTTGTATTTATAAGGTTACGTTTATTTATAACCTTTGTCATTCATGAAAATAATGACAAATAACACCAATATCCTCTCAACTTTGGCAATTTGTTCAAACTGTGGCAGTGGGGACATCATAGAACAGCCTTTCATGTCCATGGCTTGTTAAACACAGGCAGTCAGGTGTGAGGCATACTATTTGAAGTCAACCTTACTACAACAAGGGCAAAATGTCAGGCCTGTGCAACAGACACCACAAAGTGAACACAATGATTAAACCACAGACACAGTATTGATAGCAGTTGACTGAGCACAACTTTGAATTTGCTATAGCCTCATGGAAAGTAAACCAAGTTACTCTAACCTCATTAGGTAACTTCGACATGGGTTATTTACCACTGACTTGTGTATGTTTTCAAGCTTGGTATGTTGCCCTTGTTGACTGTGCTTGACAAGCCATGGCCATGAAAGGCTGTTCTATGATGTCCCCACTGCTAGAGTTTGAACAAATTGCCAAAGTTGAGAGGATATTGGTGTTATTTGTCATTATTTTCATGAAAGGCAAAGGTTATAAATAAATGTAACCTTATAGAATACAAAGTATACAATGTATTTAACATGTGTTGTAAACAGCATTTTAAGGACTTGTGTATTTCTACTACTTTAATGACATTTTGCAAAGGTCTTTTGTTTCAGTTGAAATAACGGGAAATTTGCCAATTTTCCATTCTTATAATCTAGTTTAACCTCTTAACTAATCACCCTGTGAAAATAGGTTCTGTCACTTTATTATAAATAATCAAAAATTTATTTGGTACAATTCAACCTTAAGTATACAGCCCCTTTAAGAGTGGTAAGAAGATTTTTTGTTGAATCCCCGGACAGTTTTTCCTGGGGACGTTCTTTCCTTTTACAGATGTGAGGTTGCTTCTTCCGTTGCCTTTCCAGACCTGTTCCAGATGATAACCAAAGTGCTGAATGTCTATTTCACAACTTCCTGTGAATGATTGACTTTTATCATTCTAGGTTCTTGCAAACGCTAATAAAACTGGAGGCAAAAATGTGGTAGCGGTACCAGGAGAAGAGGGTGACTATTATGATGATTTATTCTGGGAGTTAGTTGACTTACAGCGCCCAATGATGGATGCTAATGAAATACTAGTACCCGCAATGATTATAACAGGAGTATTATTGAATTCATTAACAATTGCAGTGGTGAGTGTGAGCAAGATTGGTCAGGAGTCAACCAGAATATTACTCATAGTTCTCGCCTTATCTGACGCAGCTACCTTTTTTTGTGAACCTCTGAGGGAAACATTATAATTCCACTTTACTTATTCGTCCTCGAATGATTTTGACACATGGACTGAGGCAGCCTGCCCTCTCTACACATTTTTCTCTATCGTCATCCCGTCATCATCTCATTGGATGGTGGTGCTAGTGACTGTCGAAAGATGGATATCTGTGACTTACCCATTGAAGGCCATGGTCCTCTGTACTAAAAAATGGACCTATATAGCTATTACGAGTGTGTTGATGATGCATTGTGCTGTTTTTGGTCATCGTCTCCTCCATCAAATCAATTCGAAATCTGGATATTGTCTTTATGCCGATTTTATTGACACTCACACTCGGGATCGGCTATTCACAGCGGACAATTTTCTTGACAGCATTGTGTCCTTCTGCCTCCCCTTC
>NMRB01004985.1:2341-12517 GCA_002633025.1 Notospermus geniculatus
GCCTTGGCATTCAATGGTCCGCTGATTTGCACACGCAATATTTGGAAACGCACTATAGTGAACGTGTGTTGCAAATAGTAAACAAACCCACGTGAAGAATAAAGTTTCAAAATTGCGAGCAGTTTTTCTCCCACTTTTATAAAAAATTTTCAAACTTTCAAAATGGAAATTGTTATACGGACGCTCCATTTGGTGAACAACACGCCGATTCTGAGTTTTGCAGTAGATGTCCGCAAAATTCACGAAACAGAGAAAATTATGTGAAGTTAAAGCTAAACTTTGTTAATTATACGCATAATTAGCATATTTTTTAAAAATCTGCGGTTATACCGACATGCACTAGGCATGCTAGGTATGGCTGCGTCTTTTTCAACAGAGTTTGCTTCGATGCGACATAGCATGTTGACGTAAAATTGCTCTTGGAAATTTTTTCGGCCTTTCCAACAAAGTCATTTTTCTGGGCAATCCAGAAATAGAATCCAGTTACTTAGGGTGAACGTTCGTTTAGATGCTTCATACGTAACGTACCGTACCAGAAATGTTTTTGTAATTATTGTTATCAATGAATTATCACGAGTTGAAGTTGGGCAGTTCGGTGCCACGCAATGGGTATAGATCGACCTTAAGAGCCAAGAATCACATGTGATGTGCTAAGCAGCTTTCCAAGGTGGAAAGAATTATGGTAACAAACCAGTTTAGCTCTCTCGGAAAAATTACAAGTCAAATTTAGATGCAGCGACAATTTTTAATTCACGAGTCACGGGTGGGACTTGTCACGGGTGGGACAACGGGCCATATTTTGTTCCCGTAGCAGAATAACTTCATCCACGGATCGAAGTTTCTGCCAATGTCTGTAGGGTGGAGACTGCCAAACCCACTGCAGTATGAATTTCCTTCATCTAATACCTATCTTAGGAGAAAATTGACTGTCACGGGTGGGACAATGCATTTTACCTTCACAGATTTCAGTCACATTTGGCGCCTCCCCAGTTCACCTGCTTGCTTTAGCCCATTAACTTGCATTGGAATACTTAGTAGAGTTCTCAATGATTCCAATGATATTATGGTTGGGCAGGAGTCTCTCCTCTTTCACGGAGAAAAATTGAGCGTAACGGGTGGGACAGATTTTAGACAAATTTTTGGAACATTGACATTTATTTGATTAGTAGTCAGGAGTGGACACATATCCAAAATTCTTTTTCATATTGTGCAAGAAAGGACACCAGAGTATCTGAAAACTGGCAAGAAGTTACAATCAAACCGTGTTTTCGTGTTCTTTTTGAGCACTTTTCTAGGTAAATGGTAAACATGAGTTGGAAATGTCACGGGTGGGACATTTTGAGCATGTTTTTGCATTCTGTAAGCCAGACAGATTAATGTAGTGCAGTGAAATGTGGTTTCCCAACAAGGTCTTGGTACACTATGTGCAGGGTGTAGAGTCATTTAAATCTCCAAAGATTACATAATAACCTACATGTATTTCTAGCGTGGAACATGCTGTCGTACAGATTTTACTAGATTGGCCCAGCAAATTTATCGCGTGACTGGACGGCGACAAAATCGTCCATGATAGTTCGACGTTGAACGTGGCGTCCTGATTGACCACACGTCAGCCACAGACACAGACGTCTGAAGTATGAATCAAGCTTTAGAGCTTCTCTGACCAAGCAAGCAAAGATACATGTGACGTTATGAATTCTCTGACCAAGCAAGCAAAGATACATGTGACGTTATGAATTGAAGAAGATGATTATTGGTATAAAACATGGAAACACAAACCCTGAGTGTTTTGTCCCGAGAGGCAGTCGCCAGCAGATCACCTTTGGTATTATATCGACAGCAAAGAATGGCGCCTGTGTGTCCGACAAAGTTCTTCACTGATACATCATTTTCTCCATTCAGTTGTAGCACCTGAAAATGAAATAAAACATAACTTTCAGCCTTTCACTCGAATAAAGTACAGTTTGTTTCTGATACCAATTTTTTTTGATGCATGTCTTATCTTGACAGCAGAATCCTGTGTACGACCAGGAAATTATTCACAAACCTTTAATGTACCATCCCAACATCCACAGCTGACTTTACTCCAGTCATTTGATATTGCAACACTCCTAATGTCACTTGATTCTGGCTCTGACTGATATATGATGTCTGCCTCGTGATCTCGAAAGATCTGAAAAGACGGATGAGGTGAAAAGATGAGATGAATGACCAAAAGGCATTCATCACTGACGCGATTTTTGTGGCGGAGAGCGACAAAATGCGGCGAATTCACAGGAGGCCATAGAAATCTTTTGTTTTTGCCTTTTGTCTGTGAAAATGACAGGCCAGCGCAAAATCTCGGCGTGAAAACGCGACAGTGGGTTCAGGCCTTTAAACATCCTTCAGATCTGCATCATCAGGACAACGGATTTTTTATTCATTTCATGATTGGAAAATAGCAGGACATGAACCTACATTAACAAACCAACAGTTCCTACATGTTAAGATGTTCAACATCTTCATGTAAAAACGTGTCCCACGTTTTCTAATGGATGCCAATGGATGCATGACGTTAAATCAACGCTACATGTCAAGTCTTCCAATCAAAACTGATAATAAGCCCAACAAGCTGCAGTTGGAGACGGTCCCTCGTGAGGGAGAGAGTGAAGGATATTCAGGTGCAGAAAGATAAGAAGAGTCAGATTCCGAGAGCTGACAAACTGTGGACTGTCAAAGTGAATTTGAGGACAGTATTGGTAAGGTAACGGAATCTAGGCAGGTTGATAAGTAACTTTCCCATCACGTTGTATCTTGGTAGAGTGTGAGTCTCCTTCACTTTTACATGTATCATGACATGATCTTGAATAAGAATGAATACTCTATCGTACACAGATGTTCAAAATTTTTAGCACGGTTGAAGTGGATAACAGGTTTGGTTTAAAACAGATGTCTATAAATTACATAATCATAGTAAAATAGAAGCTCCGGGAATTTGTTGGAAAAACGGAAAAATGAATAATAAATAGCATCAGCAGTGATTGAAAGTGCATGCCATTTGAAGTTGTCACAAAGCCACCATTCAACAATGACACACCTGACTGAGGGCAGTTAATCCTGTTTACAGATTTGCCTAAGTTACATAACATGAGTTTGGCCTCCTGGGTGGACCCCCACCATTGGTATGATTGGTGACATGAGGCAGACAAGGGGCGATGATCACAGAACAAACCATTTTCTTGGTTATTTTTTTCTGTTTCTCACGATCAAAGTTTTGCTGCTGCGCAAACGGCAATGGCCAGATGACACGTCACATTTCTGAACCAAGAAGGACTGTTTACAGTGTCATAAGGAAATCTCGTACTTGCGGCACTCTACTCAGTCGGAATCAAAATGCCCACTTTTTCCTTGACGGACATGTTAATCGGCATAACTGCATCATGGGCGTGGCAAGATGACAGACCGGAAAATCACTTTGCAGAACGGAAGTTAAATTAATTCCCTCTCAACAGTTGTATTCTTTTTGATATCGGCCGATACCCTGATTAGTCCCTTTTTCATGGAACAAAGACATTGGGTGAGGTCACAGGCAGTTTTACACCCGGTGTTGGATGCTAGTGCTGAGATCACACCTAATCTGTACCCCTGAACACCCCAAAAAAGTGTTAGTTTACACCAAGGATTGAAGTGTTGGGTGTTGGTGTTTGGTGTTATAGTGGCGGCCATTTTGTTTCCCACTTCAACAAAAAATCACTTTTGATCCCCACTTTGGGTGCCTGAAAGGGACTCAAAACACTGCTCTAAGTGAAAGGTAGGTACTTCTTGGTAACTGGCATCTTTGTAGCTTGAATTAATGAGAAAATAATCAAGTCATAGCCTGGCAGGCAAGAAATTCTCTCTCACAAGTAGGCTATGTGTTATACAGAACATACATGACCTAGGTCGCCGCCTATACATGTTTTCATGAATCTGGTCAAATGAAATTCGAGCCTATATAACCGAGTCATTTCATGTGTGTATGCAATGGTATGCTGTTAGCAATCCTACAGAAAATTCAATTTGGCGGTAAAAGCCTCCAGACGCCTCCAGACGCCATCATGTGTTGGAAAGTCCCTAATCTCTAAGAAGATACAGGATATGCCCTCGGCCTGCCCTCCCCCTGCCTCCATGCATGGAACTCAGCAGCAAGGAGCTGAATCTGTGTCTCATTGAGCCTAACATGTTTTTCTAAGGGCTCTTCAGTCTCTGCAGGCCTTATTCTCCAAGAGAAGAAGGTAGATTTTGCTGCAATTCCACTTGAAATGCAGGAAAATGAAACATTTTGCTGAATTAACACGAGACAAGATGGCTGGTGTGAAGTGTTGTGACCTCCAAACTTGCCTGATCCCTAGGCCTACGGGTTAGTGTTAAGTCAAAAGGAAAATGAAGAGAACTTTCCTGATTCTAAACACCAAGCTGGGATTGAGGTGTAACACCTTGGCCATTTTAAACACTGACACTGAAACCCAACACCTAATCCCAAAGATCACACCCGGATCAGGTGTGATCCACAGATCACACCAAGCAGGTCACAACTGGTGTAATCTCCGATGTTAGGTGTTAAAATCAGGTGTTAGTGTGATTCTAACACTGATTGTGACCTCACCCAGTACCAGATTTCAAACTCTAATAGGCCTATCGTATGAAAGTTGCCATATTGAAATGGAAGGATATGTAATGCGGCACGCCGTTTACACAGACGTGGCGGATTGTTCTTCCGCTAAGAAATACTTTGCTGGAAACAGCGTTGAAATTACAAAAATCACACATTATGATCATGTTGTGGACTTTTATACTCAATAGTGTACTGATTGCAGGGCCGTATTTAACTTTTTGGTCCGGGGGGGGCAGAAGCCTCTCTCAGGGGGGCAGAAGACCCGTTTTTTCGCTTTTTGCCCAAAATCCGCATGAAAATCACGCTTTTTGGTTGGCTCAGGGTGGCAACTGCCCCCCTCGCCCCCTTTAAATACGGCCCTGGATTGAAGGGTGTACACACGTTCTACACGAATTCTGCCGAGTAATGATTTGAGGGATTTTATTACAATTTTTGTAAGCGCCGACAGCTACTTTCCCACTTGCTCAGCATGATCAGCAAATGTGTAATTAAAGCAAATGGCTCGCGGGGTTTGTTGACAGTTGTTTGTTGACATGTCCTCAAATCAAGCGCCGTTTTGAGAAAAAGCCGAAAGAAGGATTTTAGTTTAATGGGAAATGCATTAGACAGCCAAACTTCGGAGGCGTATTCTGCAAAATCTGCCGCTTCGAAATCAATGTGAATAGCACAAAGTGTATATTTTGACCGACTGAATTTGAAAACGTCATTAACCCATTTTAACAAATTTTTAATGGAACCTCGTCCCCAGTGTTTACGTTCGTATATGTGCACAGGTTTCGCATATGGCTGGAGGACGGCTTTGCCTGGAGGCAAGATTCACTCTCTATGGGAGGTACCACCAAAAATGTAAACAAACTCCGCGAGCCATTTGCTTTAACCGAGTTATCGAAGATAATGCTACATTGTCCATTCATGGAGGTATTACTAGGTAAAATACTAAAGTGGACGGTACTGTTACTAATATAATGAACGTTAGGCTACGTTCACCTTGTAACCTGGAATGCGATTGGTTACGCCGTCATTTTCCACCAGAGTTGCGCTGCGGTCGTGAACGTAAGCTTGATTATATGCAACGTGCAGCTCGTGATTGGTTCACAGTCAGGCTTTAGGACAAGCCTCCGTATGAATATAAATGAGCTAGTTGTATGACTGGTGAATGACGAAGAGCAAGTTTTTCTGGGCAATGACTGCACTGTGAAATGAGACATACTGTTGAGTACAGGGTGACCCAAAAAAAATGAGACCCATGAACATGTTAATAAGAACTTTAATTTTCAGGCTACAGCAACCAAACTTCACACATTTTATCTCAACTTAATGCACGGCCTGCACACCAAGTTTCATAAGTCAGGGCTTATCACTTTCCGTTTAATGACGTCTTTCCTTAATGTGCCCAAGATGAGCCCCTCGGCGCTGGCGGCACACTTGAACACGACACGCGAAGTTCTCAATAACCAGGGGTTTCATTATTTTTTCAATTTCACCAAATTAGCAGGAGACCTTGAATGAGTAGCAGGAGACACCACCTGTCGCCCCGAACTGTGAACGGGGAAGAACCCACCCTTATACTTTGCTGAAAGGGCTTCATGTTATGATTGATTCTGTCAAAATCAAGATAAAAAACATTGAAATTCTTGATTTTATTTGCAACCACCACATGTAGGCCCAGCCCTGCCTTTGCGCAAACTAACCCTCAGTCTTTTTTTTTAATTCCGGTGTCGTAGAATGTCATGCCCCCCCCCACCCCCCGATATGATATGCCCCACAACAATAGATTCTGAAGGAATAAGGGTCAACCGGGCACTGACAAACAGAACTCCTGTTACCAGATGTCCCCTAAACAAAAGAAGTGGGCATCTGATATCGGGGGCATTACATTCTATGACACCGGATTGGTACTTTTGCATCGAAGCAGTCACTAAATTTTGAATTGCCCGGCCTTGCAGGTGCTTCTGGTTCCGTTTCCGAGCACATTCGAGAGTTTAGGTCACAGTATGGCCACAGTGAGGATTTTGGGGGCGCTGCGATGCCATTGTTTCTGGACAGCATGCGCTTGCGTCATCATTGGTTTTGGCGCCAACACTACCGAAGAGGCGAAGTCGGAAGCAGCTTGGTCAAACCAGATGCAGCACATGGCGGAACGCGTTAATTAGAACTCCAGAGGCATGACATGTTGCGAATTGTATGTTTTGTTAATAAAAGACAAGTGACTTGGAAGGGTGTTTGGGCATTTTGACAATGTTTGAGCAGAATTTTTTCCTAAACCTCAGCGGAAAGTAGCCGTCGATCACGGCCGAAACAGACGCCGAATTTCGCCGGTCGCCGGCTTCTAATGAAACCCCTGAATAACTCGAACGCACTCCTCCTTTGGAATCTCACGAATCTTCGCAGTTATGGCCTCCTTCAACTCATGACCCCAGGACTGCCTACAGAGGCCTCTTCATTCCGTTAAGTGCACTACGTGGGTTGCGATATCAACACATGGAATCATCGGGCCATTCTGGTTTGAGGATAAGAAGGAGAGTGCAGTCACTGTGAATACAGAGCGTTACCTAGGGGTCCTCAACAAGTTTTGGGCTGTACTCGGCCGACGAAGGGGGTTTATAAGGGAGGATCAATGGTTTCAGCAGGGTGGGGCAACTCCCCACACCTCAAATGACTCGCTGAATTGGCTGCGCGAACACTTTTAGGATCGCCTCATCAGTCGCAGGTGGGAATCACACTCGCCAGACCTGAACCCCCCGGATTTCTACCAATGGGGCTACCTCAAAGACAATGTCTATAGGAATAATCCCCAAAACATTCACGAGTTGAAGGAGTCCATAACTGCGAAGATTCGTGCGATTCCAAAGGAGGAGTACGTTCGAGTTATTGAGAACTTCGCGCGTCGTGTTCAAGTGTGCCGCCAGCGCCGAGGGGCTCATCCTGAGCACATTATGAAAAGACGTCATTAAACGGAAAGTGATAAGCCCTGACTTATGAAACTTGGTGTGCAGGCCGTGCATTAAGTTGAGATAACATGCGTGAAGTTTGGTTGCTGTAGCCTGAAAATTAAAGTTTTTATTAACATGTTCATGGGTCTCATTTTTTTTGGGTCACCCTGTACATCCAAAGCGTCGTTCTACATGTAACTCTTGCATACTCCTGTATGTATGAAAGCATGTGTGTCTTGACTCGGGCAATAAATAATGAAGTCTGTCATGACAGGCGGGAGGGGAGATTCAAATCCCGCATGAAGCATGGCAATTGCGCGGGAAAATTATGGAAGAACTTAGCGACATGTTGGATGCGCAGGGACGCGTAGGCTGGTCCCTGGTGTGAGGCCAGGGGTGGTGGTTGATGGAACACCACTGCAGAAAAAAGGAAAGTAACGTTCTGCATGCTTTCGACTTGAAATGCAAAGATAAAATTGACTAAATTCAATATATTTGACTAAATCCAAAGAGTCGGACTTTCCTTGTACTATCTTCCTGATACTAATAGTTGGTAGTATGGATGATGAACCTGCAGGGGTGTGGCAAATGTTGTGTTATCTGTTGCAACGCCGGTGATAGCTGAGCTGTGAAAGAAAGGGTGTTTAATTTTTAACACTTCTTAAGCGGAACTCTCCATTCTGCATAATGCATCGTGTAGAAATCGCTAACTTCTTCCTACACTCTGCAGCAAGCAACCAGATTGACTTACTGGAATTTGCGCAAAATCAAAATGCGCAATGGGAAAATGCGCAAAGGGGAGACATCATTATTTAAAAACACACCATTAAAAGAATAGACTTCCATTCGAATCTCGCCAATCACGTTTCATGTCCCATGGACCCGAGACGCGTGGTCATCATTCTGAACGCTTATACGAGTACATACGGTTCTACGCGTTATCAGTCCATTACTTTGGTACATGATCAAAGTTTTCATCCTATTTTCCTTTTTAGAAAAGAAATTTGCATAACAGCACAAAACTGCTGTCAGAAAGCTTACTATTTATTGGTATAATTCTAATGGTTAATTCACATTATTTTCACCTGTCACGGTTTAGTTTGGCGCCTTATTTATTTTCTTTACAATTACAGTTTAAATTTCGGGAAAAGTATGTGGACAAAAAATGAACTAGCCACACACAGAAGGATAACGTATTTGGCACAGCCCTACCGTACTTAAAATGGCTGGAATGAGACACAAAGCTTAGTACTGTGCGCTGGGTGTCTTAACAATGGCTGATATTCATTAAAGCTAGTAATGTGGTACATTTACATTCAATCTCGCTGTGGCAAATCTGAAGTAAAAGCATTTGCTAACAGTTATGAATACCAGATTTCTGTGTGCGCAGCGTGACTCTGCTATATACCTGAACTCCTGAACTCGGTTTGATACTTTGTGCCGCACGCAAGCTCCATTCTGGTCTCAGCCAAAGTGGTGCACAAACTGTTAATGGCGTCTAAACCAGTGTACCCAGGTTACGGAGTTAGGATGGTTTAGTGTTGAGGTTAGGGTCAGGACTACGTTTAGGATTAGTGTAGGGGCCAGTGACAAGGGTTGAGGATCTGGGTTAGGGTTAGGGTTAGGGGCTTGGGCTATGAATCAGTGTGTAGTATCTGATCAGGACTGGACGACATTCACCCATTCAGCCAAAGTGGTTACGCCAAAAATAATGCTGCACCAATTTCGTCTGAGCGTTATTCCTCTGTATGCGGCTAGGTATATGCCCATGCGGTTTGCTGGTCGCTCGTCTGACTGATTTTGTGTACCCAGGAAATGGTCTCGGCATCCGGTGGCGGAATCCCTGGCTTGGTTTTTCCCACATGACACAGAATTACACCTGCCTAGTTAGCTCGAATAAAGCCCAGATTGCATGAATGTCAAAATTCTGCCATTCTCAAAATAAGGCCATGCCTAACGTGTGGTACCATGTGATCGGAGATTCCCTTCCCTTAAACATGTTAAATGCGTAGCGTTTTAACAGTCGGGGGAAACCGCCCAATTTTAGATGGAGCAGTCTTGATCGTGGACATATAAAATCCCAAAATGAGAAGATTAGGCCCTGAGAACAAGAGCTAGTGATACATGTACACGTACTTGTATATAATGTGTTGAAAAAATGCTGTTGGTCGATATCAAAGAAAACTAGAGCAATGTCGATGGGAGCCCATCGCATATCTCCCCGCTTTCAACATGAAGTAATGGTGACATGGTTATTTTTCCTGTGTCTTTCATATATTGACCCCTGGTGGGAAGAGGCTGAGTTTGATCGAAATACATTGGGGGTTGGGCACATTAGCAGTCGAGTACGGTACCTAAACATTCCAAATTCCAGATACACCACCACTCACAATTTTGTCATGTCATCACAAATAGTTTACAAATAATGCCCATAGACGTGTTTTTCACATGTTTCTTGTGGTTTTAAGGAATGTTCGTCCCCTTGTGACCTTGAAAGTAGGTCAACGTCAAAACCTGTCCGATATATTGTGAAGATGTTACAGATGAACCTTCACACAAAATTTTGTCACTTTATCACAATTACTTAAGGAGTAATGGCCATAAATGTAT
>NMRB01004985.1:13474-27000 GCA_002633025.1 Notospermus geniculatus
TAATCCCCCCCCCCCCCCGACACAAAGCTAACCTGCTAACGACAACGAAACACCAAAAATTCTCGACAGATTCTATAGCTCTCTTATCGTACATGTATGCACACATACATACTGTAATAATAACATGTCCCCTGCAGTAGGATTGTCCTTTCCTGGAAGTCAGATAAAAAATCGAAATATACCTTTCATGCTCTTCAAAAACGTGTAAACCAGAATTAATTAAATACACTTAACTTCGAAAGAGCTAGTGCATTTGAGGGAAAATCGACACGGAAAGATATCATCAGTGATACTTCACCGATTCAATGTTACATATTTAAGGGAAAATCGACACGGAAAGATATCAACGACTCAATGTTACTCAAAGATACTTCACCGACTCAATGTTACATGTACATATTTGTACAGTACGTGATACATGTATTTGTTTTAACATGGAGATATAATCACACGGCAGAGTGATATAACATAGTGCTGATTGTTGCCAACTTGATGACACAATAATGTCATCTTAATGTGTATGTTAAACTTTATGTTGAATTATGGATGGGAAATGTTGCCTTCTGGTTCCAACAGTTGTAACCATGTTGGATCTTATCGTTAAGCAGCTTCGCGAGGCTATTACGGCAAAACGCCCGGGAAAGTTGACAAAAGGTGTCTTGTTTCATCAGGACAATGCCCCACCTCACAAATCAGTCATTGCCGTGGCTATACAGTGCCTGACTGTGGCTTTGAACTTATCCAACACGCACCAAACTCTCTTTATCGGACTTCCACCTTTTCCCAAACATGAAAAAACAATTGGCTGGAAAGCATTTTCGGGACGATGGTTTCGTGATATCAGCCATTGAGGACTTTTTTGAGGAGCAGGAGGAAACCTTCTATGCCACAAGGACCCAGGTGGTGCAGCACCGCTGGCAGCAATGTGTGGACCACCAAGAGGATTATGTTGAACAATAACTAGGATAGAATCGTATTGTCCCAGGGCGTCATAGTGAGGCTTGAAACTTTTCATCCGACCCTCGTATACTGTTGGTATTGCTGCCACACATAACTTAGTTCTCAGTAATTATGGCACCTTCAAACCTTCGATTATGGAGAGTAAGGAGATTTCACAAAGCCCCCAAAGACGCCCACACGAACACCAAACCTATTGTTAGACACCACGAAGAGAGCACTGAAAAAAGGACAGATGTTCGCGTTGGCGTTTCACGGCTTTGCGAAAACACTATGGCCCATAATTTTCAAGCTAAAATGCATTTTAAAAAGATAAAACAATGTTTTTAGGAAATCATATATTCGAAGTTGTTTCAGTTTTAGGACGCTCCGACGAAAACGCATTTTTACGTTCATATTTTCCAAAGGGTTTCAATGCTAAAACATATTTTAAGTCTCCCCTTAAAAGTGTTTTAACTACAGCAAGGTAGCGGTATAAACTTCCTGTTGGCTTCTCTCTTGTCTCAGCGACAGACTCAGTGTACCCGTCATCGACCGTCCGCCGGAAGCTCAGTAACAATTTGGTGATATAAACCACTGTCCGGCGGAGAGATAATAACGTTACAGAGTGCCCGTATAATTCATAGGTACTCCAGACACTGGCTAATAGGCTACATTCATTAACATTACACCAGGCCCGTATTTTCGAAGCAGTTTTAACGGTAAAATGCATTTTATTTTTGCACTTGCAGGCCTTTGGCACTGCCGCAAAAACATTTTAACATTTAAAACACTGGCTGAAACAACGTTTCAGTGAGAACAACGTTTTATCTTAAAGCACTTTTGAAGTTAGAACAGATTTCTATTAAAACAGGTTTTGGATAAAACAGCTTTGAAAATATGGGCCTATGATTCTGCGTGCGTATGTTGTTGCTAAATGATTAGAATGAGCTGTTTCAAATCAGATTTTTAGCATCGAACGTGTCAGGTATGTTCATATTGGGCCAAATTCATAAAGGCTGTGCTCAGACTTTTTCAAATGCATGGTGAAAGTGTGTCTCATTTAGTGAAGTTACTCGCATCTGAGTCTTAATGAATATGGCCCATATGACCTTAGCAAGAATCAAGGCAAGTGTGACAAGTAGAAATTAGTTGAAAGTGTCTCCGAGAAAATAACACCTTACTACAACGCTGCAAGCCTTGAATTATATTCCTTCTAACACGTACTCTATTCAAAACAAAAAGCCGACTGAAAGCTTCTAAGATGGTAGAAAGAGCAAAACTAGAATTTGTTAGGTTTAAAGTGACCTTAATAGATAACAACACCCATGAAAGAAACGTCCATCTGAGAGTGAGGCCGAGCAAGCAACGAGAGAAACGGCAGGAAAAACAGATGAGGTACGGGCACTGAAGAATTCACAAAGACATAATTATGTTTTCATCTGAAAACGAAAAGCAATCAGATGAGGTACGGTCACTGAAGAAATCACGAAGACATAATTATGTTTTCATCTGAAAACGAAAAGCAATCCGCATGATGAATAATATTGATCATGCAAAAATGGAACTCAGAAGAGGCAAAGTATCAAGCTGGACCAAGTATAGACTCCTATCAGAAGAACTGGATTACCGTACTAGACTGAAAATATGTAGCTGATGATGAGCAAGCAATAGAAGGAGAATAATATTACCAATTCCGTCCGTCTTCAATAATATGGAGGTTGAGATGGGCAACTTATCACGGATCATTCCTTATACGTATACGGATCGAAATGTACACAAAATTTGTCCTCGTTGTAAAGAATTCTATCATGGATAAGGATCCGTGATAAGTCGCTGATCTCAACCTCCCTGTTGTAAACGAAAATGCCCTACTGGAAATTTTGGGTGATCATGGACTGATCATTGGTGATCACGACTGCTCTTTAGTCATCCACACCAATCAAAGCCATCAGCTACCGGCTAACCTGATCTGGGCCATCTTTGACTGATCACGGTGATCTAACAGATCGTTGAAGCCCATCAAGCTAATCATTTGGGAGATCAAACTGATCAAGCTGGCCACTGAAGATTTTGCGCAAGTTGACCTTAATCACCTGTCATCATGACGATCAGTTTAGAAGTAGAAGTCCACTGATCACCTGACCAGGTTTAGGATTAGGGTAGGGGTCAGTGACAAGGGTTGAGGTGAGGGTTAGGGGCTTGGGCTAGGAATTAGCGCGTAGGATCAGGACTGGACGACATTCACCCATTCGGACATATTGTGTACTTGACTTTTCTGCACATAATAGTTTTGTGATGCCGAGTGCTGCTCTTGAAGAATGGATCAGATTACAGTCCAGCCTTCTAACAACCTTCCATGACAGATAGGCTATGTACATGTATGTAGGCAGGCCTACGCTCACCACAACAATGGCCTGACCTTGACACAATAATTGATTGCAGGATCGGTTCGATCAGTTTGATCAGCCTGGATCTCCCTGATCGGTTGAGATCGGTGATGATCTCCCTGATCAGTTGAGATCGGTGATGATCTCCCTGATCAGTTGAGATCGGTGATGATCTCCCTGATCAGTTGAGATCGGTGATGATCTCCCTGATCAGTTGAGATCGGTGATGATCTCCCTGATCAGTTGAGATCGGTATGATCGCCCTGATCAGTTGAGATCGGTGATGATCTCCCTGATCAGTTGAGATCGGTGATGATCTCCCTGATCAGTTGAGATCGGTGATGATCTCCCTGATCAGCTGAGATCGGTGATGATCGGCCTGATGATGGCCTGTCGACGATCAGTTGAATGACTGCCATGATCGCTTTGATCGGTTGAATGATCGCATTAGGATCGGCATGATCACTTCGATCACTTTTTTGATGTTCCAAAAAGGCGGCGGTGATGGCCCATCACTTTTGATCAGCCAGATCAGCCATTACTATGATCAGCCATGATCGGCAGCATATTTCCAGTAGACGATATTGATGAACCAATGATTTTGCGCACCAGGGGCCTTATTCACGAAGAGATCGCAAATATTTGCGTTGCGATCGGTTTGCGTGCGTGCAAATTATGCGTTGCGTGGTATTCACGAAGACCACGCATTTGCCTCGCAAATTTTTCGCAAAATAGCGATCACGCAAAATATGCGTGATCGCAAAATTACATTTTGACAGAGCTTTTTGCAGTCAGATCATTTTTTCCACTCTACGTTCACACCAGACTGAGATGTGAGTTGATAATGAAGCAGTTTCGAGGTCGCTGAATTGGGCGGCGCATGCCGGTGTGATGTGAATCGGAGAGCTAGGGATGCAAGTCCTACTTACATGGACAATAGTTTGCTCAAATAGTCATCCTGTATTCATCCTCTATCAAACAATAAAATCCGACTTACTGTTTTTGGTCAAATGCACCAAACCTATTTTACCTCGGAATTACGTAATTACTAGTACCGGTAGTTATAATGGCAGCGTGAAACAGCATTGCTATCCGCGGTGACCTATCAGAAATTTCTGGGCGACGTCTATTAACCGCACACACCTCCATGGCTGGGGGGGGGCATTGGTTTCATGTATTCAATTAATTATCAAAACTTCATGCATGCAACCCGGTACTTTCTATATTCTAAACGTTTTCACCGACATGATTTCCAAGTCCACCAATTCACATAGGCGGATCTGGGGGGGGGGGGGTGTTCAGGGGGTTCGATACCCACCTTGGCAGACGCGTAATACATTTTTTTTAAAAAACTGGTTTAAAGAGTTCGGAGCATATACAAAGGTGGCGTTCCACGGCATTGATAGCATCCAATCGAGGGCTGTAATCCCCCCCCCCACTCCCCAGGTGCCACGACGCACCGGTAACCAGAGTTATGGGCGTCTCCAGCGGGGTTGGGGTTGGGGTGCGTACACCCCCCCCCCTTGGCGAACAGTACCCTCACATTCAAACGCGTTGAGGAGGACAGTGCCGATTGCTAAATGACCAATAGTGCCCAGTACAACTATTCTGCCCACTTTGTAAACCACCCTCAGAGCCTTATAGTCCCTCCCCCGCATGAAACGGGTCAGTGGAACCATAGATCAAAGATTTCTGGCTGACGTTGACATGAAAAAACTGATTTCTCACGTGGTTTTGAAAGGAACAAAACGTCAGAGGAAAATGTCCCAGAACGCGTATCAGAGCATCTAGATTTTCAGATTTTCCTGGGGGAGGTCCCCATCGGGGCGTGGGCCACTTTGACTCGTTGACATGAGTAGCACCACCGTAAGTGGCTTCGGATACAGACCCTAATCATTTTTTCATTGCATATTCCTACATGATGTACCCCCCCCCCATTGCCAAAATCCTAGATCCGCCCCTGCGGACAACTGAAGGGAAAGAATCATTTGGGGGGAGGACAGCGGATGGGCGAATGGCTTGGAGCACAGCGATGCCATTTTTACCTGGAAAGTGGACAGAAGTCAAGAACCAATCATTCATACGCTTATCTACCGACTACAGCGCCTCTAGTGGAAAATACTCAGTTGTCCATCAGCGCCACCTATCAGGGTTAGTTCCCATGCTGGCTTCTGAGCATTTTTTTGCTTCGATGGGAAGCAAGAATTAGCTCCGGGTCAGAGTGAATTACCAAGACTTCGCTATCACGCAAAGTTTGCGAGCGGGTATAGACCTCCCGCAAAATTCTGGCACTTTGCGTGGGACTTTGCGATGCGCAAAGTTTGCGGGCCTTTCGTGAATACCGTGTAAAGTTTGCGTTGCGATTGCGATTTATTTGCGTGATCGCTGATTTTGCGAATTTTTTGCGATGCGTGGGCTTCATGAATAAGAAATGTCGCAAAAACGGCACTTTGCGTGCACGCAAAGTTTGCGAACCTTTCGTGAATAAGGCCCCAGTTCACCAGGGGAGAATCTTGCAAACTATCAGCGGTGCATTTACCGAACATCATGCACCAAACCACTGACACGGTCAATCAAACAGATGGAAGGGGCAAACAGGAGCTATGGAGTTGTCATGCTATACTATAAATTATACTCCATTTGCTGGTACCCATCTCCTTGAATTGAAGGACGGAAGTTATTGTTTGACGCATAGAAGACCCGTGTGTAGGGCACATTGTAGCTGGCATTCGGCCTGTTCAGTATGAACCATTTTTTAATGGGGCAGGAATCGGCAAGTTGAACAACAGGGCATTGTTCACAAACATGATGAATGATGAACTGTCGGAGGAGGTCCAGAGCGATGCCCCCGAGGGAGTTATTGATGAGAGAAAATGATGCCAGGATCGGATGATGGCATTGACACCTGACAGATACAGACATTGATGGAGAAAGAATGCCAGATTCTAATTTTCTGATGTAGTTTGGAGATATTACGTATAAAGTTTTGCGTGTGGAAATTATATAAAACTAGAGCAATGTCGATGGGAGCCCATCGCATATCTCCCCGCTTTCAACAGGAAGTAATGGTGACATGGTTATTTTTCCTGTGTCTTTCATATATTGACCCCTGGTGGGAAGAGGCTGAGTTTGATCGAAATACATTGGGGGTTGGGCACATTAGCAGTCGAGTACGGTACCTAAACATTCCAAATTCCATGTTTCTTGTGGTTTTAAGGAATGTTCGTCCCCTTGTGACCTTGAAAGTAGGTCAACGTCAAAACCTGTCCGATATATTGTGAAGATGTTACAGATGAACCTTCACACAAAAGTTTGTCACTTTATCACAATTACTTAAGGAGTAATGGCCATAAATGTATTTGTCAAGGATCGCCCCCTGGTGGAAAGACAGGGAGTTGGATTGAAATTCTAAGAGTGTTGTGCACATCAGTGGAAGAGTACCTACGGTAATACATACCAAAGTTTCAATCTCCTCCATTGAACGGCCCAGGAGGAGATATCACTTTCGGATGGCTCCTAGTTTTTATTAAAGTTTGACCCCTGTGACCTTGAAAGTAGGTCAAGGTCAAAACCCGTATGATATGTGACCCGATCTGCGAAATGTAGGCGCAAGTCGCAGTGATCATCGTTGGTCATCAGTTTACTCAACTATTGTCGCTGCGGTCCACTACTATTGTCAAACCGCAGAAACGTACATTTCGACTGTTGTGCTGCAAGGCCATTAACCCTTTCCTCGTTTGCGACTTGCGCCTACTTTTGGTAGATCGGGTCACATGAAGCTGTCACAGATAAACCTTCACACCAAATTTCATCACTTTATCACAATTACTTTAGGAGTAATGACCATAAATGTGTTTTCACATATCACCCCCTGGTGGAAAGACAGGGAGTTGGATCGAAATTCCAAGAGTGTTGTGCACAATAGTGGATGAGTACCTAATATATACCAAAGTTTCAAGCTCCTCCGTTGAACGGTCTAGGAGGAGATATCACTTTCAGACGGATGGACGGACAGCCGGACGGACAGTCAGCCGGACCGACGGCGGAGGGTAAAACAATATCTCCCCGACTTTTTTCAAAAAGCGGGGAGATAAAAAACATGATCCGTGCACCGAACACCACGAGATGATGGGAATATCTAGGATTGATAATTATTTTGACAAGGAAGGAGTTCGTGTTAGATTCCATTCACAAAACAATGTCTCTCTCATCAAATTGTGCGAGAACATCGGCAGCAAACCCATGATGCTGATAATACATTAATATATGCAAAGGTGTTGGATGGGAGATGGCGGAAATCACGAATGGGGAAAATTCCAAGAAGGAAACCTTGGCAGCCGGAACTTCCAGGTAAAACTGCTTCATCTAAAAAAAGACTCATACACACTGGTCAATGAAAACACGCACTAACTCTGCTGAACAGTTAAGAGACAATATCGATTTTATCACCCCAACTTTTAAAATTATCCTCCTGACTTCAACTCTGGCTGCTGATGTCGTTTTGATCGAGGATATGAACCTAGCAAAGTCTCTTGGACTCGAGTGAACATGTTGTGGATTGATCAAAGAGCTCTGCTGCCCAACTTGAGAAAGCTGAACATCTACGGAGACAAGTAGGCAAACGCGTCCACAATAGAAAGTAGTACACTTCAAGGCTGGAGTTATTAGAGAGATGGATAGGGTGCATCTGCACACACTGTTCGAAAAAAAATCCGTAAGGCTTCGTACTAGGTCCAGCTGTTTGGAGTGTCCGAGGCATGATGCTTGACTTTCATCACATTTGTTCCTTGACTTCACCTAAACCTCCTAAAGGTAGCCGCAGACAGTTGAATAACACTGAGCCGTATTGGCGCCGCGATATTCGAGTCATGTTTATGCTTGCGCACTGAATAAGAATGCGCTGCTGTGTGTCTGACTGAAGCAAGCCGTACATAGACGAATGCGCTGCAGATTGACCTTGTTTGAAATCATCATCCATAAACTTCACATTTTCAGTAGCTTGCGCCACGTGGTAGCTAGCGTTATTTCTAAAATCAAATCAGTTTGATATTAGGCCCCTATTCAGCACAACATTATTTGGCAAGTGAAACGGACGTAGCTGAGTGCGACTCGTGGCGCAGCACTATTCAACGTCCGTATGTTCATCTTGTGAACGAAGCCAATGCTCTAAAGCGGCTTGAAGGAGCTGGACGTCCAAGTTGTAAACACTCACTCACTGGTTCTCTATCCACGCGACGCCTGCGGTGCTGCCACCTATTGTCGGTGATATGTACTGACGTGAATATTGTGAGTGAGTTGCATTGGACCGGGCACCAGTCTAACGATCACGGGGTGCTGCCACCTGCACGAAGGGATAAAACTAGTTTGCCGACCATGTTTGTAAACAAACCAGCTTGTTTACAACTTCGGCGTCTAACTCCTTTAAAAAACAGCATCCCTCGTCACCCGCGCACAGCGGCGTAGCCTTAAGCAAGGTGACGATTAGAATGTCGCTGCGCCAAATGTATCTGAGCATTGTTAGTCCGTGTGCTGCTAGATTAAAGGACCACAGTATTGCTTCCCAATCCTGCGTTACACCTACCCACGTTAAGGGAGACCTCTATTGACGACTTGACAAACTACGCATGCTACTACGTGCATTGTAGTGTAATCATACAATCTCCAACACTGGGGCGAAAGGCTTAACTACAGCATTGGAGAATGGTGCCGGTGGCGCCGGCTTGTTGACAGAAAGTGGCAATACCGTGGTGCTTTAAGGACTGATCGTTAAAGACGTTTGTGATATTAGTGGATGGACATTTACTACTCATTAACATGCTGTATGTGTGAACATGCAATCTATCTTTCGTGGTGACATTACGATGACAAGTCATGTGGATACATCACCAGCAGCGACTGCTTACTAAGTGTTTTCATAGGCCATACATGTAGCTGAGCTCCCATTACAGCTTTTATACCCGCTCTTATTAGTACACCGGTGTGTATCTGTAAATAAGACCGGATATTTCACGGCTTGCGCTTTCACTACAGGATTTCAGGTTAGTTGGTTCGGCTACAGATGGCGATACGTGGAGCGAACTGCGTATTCTTCATGTACTTTTAAGCATGCGCAATGTCGTAAGTGATCTTAAGCTACCTGTCGCCGAATATTAATGTGGTACTACATAGTGGACTGGCAATAAGTCCCGGTCTAAGACGCCGGTGTTGATCCAGTAACGTTTTTCACTGATGCCGGTGTGCCAGTCTGACACATCTTCACTGAGTTCAGGCAAAGACTCGGCTTCTCCTCCCTTGACCTTCACGCAAGGTCAAAGGATTTCCCCGGTTCCAAAAATAGCAACCAATCAGGGCAAAGCTTGCACCGACCCACGTGCATGACGTGTTCCTGGTAATGACGTTGACCAATCAAAATTTTGATGAAATGACATCATTGATGTTTTTTCTTTCGTGAACGACGAAGAAACGACAGGCTTCTGATTGGGCGCACGAGAAAATCCCAAACCGTTGAACACGGAATCTTGCTGCTTGCTGCAGAGTGTAGGAAGAGGTTAGCCGATTTCTACACGATGCATTATGCAGCATGGTCTGACATTACAATAGATTAACAGAGTAAGCGGCGACTTGACATTGAGCAACACACAGAGAAACAGTGAGTCTGTTTCCCTGTGTGTTCCGAACAATGGGAAATCACACAGAAAGATGGCCACACTGAAAAACATAACATCTCTTCTAATTTAAACACGGACATCCTGTAATGGAAGCAGAATAAATACCGTTTTTTTCTGTAATGGAAGCGCAGCTAATGTTAACGGCTAATGAGCGCGGTGGCACAATGGTTAGGGCTGTGGACTTGTGATCGGAAGGTCGCAGGTTCGAGCCCCGGCCGTGCCACTCTGTAACTCTCAACTGGCCTGAAATGTCCATTGTGTGCGCCAGATTGTGGCTGCCCGTTGGTTTCTACAGAAAGGTTTCTGAATCATAGGCTGGGGTAATAATACTGTTAGGCGCAGTGATATATATATGAACTGCGCCATATAAATACCGGTATTATTATTATTATAATGATGATGATAAGGCCACCTCCCCATGGAAAAACCATGTGATCCACCAAAGCTGTCAGTCTTCTTGATTTCATTTTATGATTCTCAAACTTAACGATTGAAATAAATTAGGTGATATCAACAAGTCACCCATTGGCGATGCGCTCAGCTGACAATATTGATTTTAGGTGTAATTTAGTTGTAACTGTCGGCACATGCTCTAGCCCGAAAACTGTCCCCCAACTTAGCTTTAAATTCAAAGTCGTGAATTTCATGACTTTAAGGCAGGCCCTACATGCATTAGAAGATGATGATATGAATATCAACATCGCTCCGGGTAACAGGCTAACGCTACTGGGTTGCCTGGATGCCCCCACCGGTTAGTGAGACCACAACACTAATTCTTGGTGGCAAGGCTGATCATTATCTTGTGTTAACCTTGATGCATGCTCCAAGAGACTGTTCAAATATACCTATTTGAATGATCTAAGTTATCAATTAGGCATTGAGACTGTTGCCACACATAAAAGAATGAGTTGAAGTATGTTACCTTACCTGATGAAAGATTAGTCAGGCTATAACAGCATGTTGAATTTCACAAATGATGAAAAGCATTGTGGCCATTTTGGTCAGCTAACCTTCGACATAGTCAGTGAGCCACGATTTTAAGTGGACAGAGCGATTCTAGCCATAGGCCTAGGACATACCGGCTGGAGGCGGGCGGTGCGCTGTAGGTGCACACCCCTAGAAAATTTGAAATCCTATATGCCCTGCGATGCGATTTCAGCCATTTTCTGACGAAATAAATGAACATATCATTGTCATTTTGACTAAGCATTTTACGTTGGTCAAATCTGATGGGATCGCCGCCGCCGATCTTTCATCATCTGACGCGCACATGAAGAATTCTCCGTTATCACCGCGAGATGAATTGAGGTCTCATTCCATGGACATGCGATAAATTCACATGATTCTCGGTATGATTGCAAGAAAATCAGACGACGATGAAAAGGGCAGTGAGAAAATATACCTCAGACACCAACGTTCACTGTGGACCACCCCACGAGGGTAATTCGAACAACCCTCGTCAAAATGGAGGAGAGACCAGTCGTCGTTACGGTAAGTTGACATCGATTTTTACCAATTTAGAATTGGTGCACCAACTTGAGAAGCGGTGAGCATGTAAAGAAAATTGTAGGCCTACTGAGTCTACTGAATGCACTGCATTTGCACAGCAGCCGCTATTAGCCGAGAAAATAGCGTGAAAAGTTCAAGTGTGAGGCGAGGGTATTCTGAATCGGTTTGAGAAGAAGATGATGGGTAAGGGTAGGGACACACCTTAACGCGATTCGCATGCGAGTGGGCGTCGCATGCGTCAAAACCTTTGTTTGCGTGCAGTGCGGCGGAAAATAACAACGGCGTTGCCACATGCGTCAACGAATCGCGTTAGGTGTGTCCCTACCATTACTCGATATAAGACGAGGGTAACAGTAGCTTGCCTGTGTGTGTGTTGATCATAGCGGTTCCCTTAAAAGATAATACGGGTATTTTTGCGGGCCACGAAATTCATTGTTTATTTACATTACATTTTGTTTGTTTATCTCCAGCCTTATGAGTAAATTATTGGTGGCATGCCCCTCTAGAAATTCTGTTGATTCCAAAAGTATTCATTTTGGTGGGCTGGCATGTCCCAAAAGTCCAAAATAACATAACGTAAACATCCATGTTTACAAACATTGAATGTAAACAATAAAGTCGTGATAGATTATCTTTAATACGCCAGGTTCCTCCGCCGACACCTTGTACTTTTCACAAGGTGATGGGACTGCAAAGTTTACTAGAGCAATGTCGATGGGAGCGAGCCCATCGCATATCTCCCCGCTTTCGACAGGAAGTAATGGTGACATGGTTATTTTTCCTGTGTCTTTCATATATTGACCCCTGGTGGGAAGAGGCCAAGTTTGATCAAAATACATTGGGGGGTAGGGCACATTAGCAGTCGAGTATGGCACCTAAACATTCCGAAGAATTCAGCTTCAGGTTTCTCTGGTGAATTCATGCAATATTTGCGAAGTTGTATCAGAACACTGTCTTTGTAAAGTTGACTCCTGACCATGAAAAGGAGGTGAAGGTCAAATCTCATGTGACAGGTAATCAAGTAGATACACTTTAAGCCCGCGACACACGAACGTCATGGACCAACAAGACAACGACACTCATCCATCATTTTAAGTAATTCCAGATGCTCAGGTACTTTAGTAATTTGTCGGCTGCCCATACACACGGCACGACAAAGTCGCTGATAGCAGCTAAATTTAGTATTGTTTGTAACACTTGAACTTCCAGGGGCCGGTTGCACAAAAGTAAAAAAATCACGTTATCTCTAACATTGTCGTTATCTTTCACCTAACGTGTCGTTAGATTTAATTTGGGTTGCACAAAAATATATTTCCTAAAATAATTGTTAAGTTAACGAAGACTTTAACTGACCTCCAAACCCTCCGTTAGAGTCTTCGTTAACTTTAACATCGTCGTTAGGGGGAAACAAAATGGCTGACAATCCAGTCTTGTTTGGACCACTCCAGCCAAATTTTAGGCCACAGCGGCAGTATATGCCAAGGATGAATCATCTAAATGTTTTTAATGATCAGAAAATTTTTAAAAGATATCGTTTTTCGAAGGAAACAATCGAACTGCTTTGTGAGTTATGCCGGAATGACCTCGAAAGGAGGACTGGTAGGGGGCCAATGTCATTTTCTACCAAATCTACCAACAGTTGCTTCTCAATAGAGGAAAAATTCACAGTTCTTTCTCTCTTTGCCTTTGGTTCTGACATGGTGGCAGCCATATTGCTTTTTGACAGGAAGTGATCAATTAGGTGAGGAATTATGGGAAACTTCCTTAGCAACACACGTTAACTCAGTTAAAATGTACGTTAGCTAACGAGGGTGCTAACGTGGTTTTGAACAACTGAATTTTCTCGTTATGTTAGCTAACGTAATTTTTAGGGCTTTAACGTAAAAAGTTAAATTAACGACACGTTAACTTGGGGATTTTTGTGCAACCGGGAGTATATAGGCTCTGAAGGGGGTCAGATGGAAGACCAGAAAAATGCTACTGCGGTGGTCAAAACACTAAAATTTTAGCACTTTTTCAAGGA